>PVJA010001680.1:0-120889 GCA_004027025.1 Myocastor coypus | reverse complement strand
TTTGTAGAACTGTTGTTAGTGTCAGCCTTCGGGACGAGTCACGGCCATTGCTTGGCCATTTTGCTTTCTGTGAAAGCCTGAGAGAATGATTTTCTCTGGGTGACTCTCCTTAGACGCACTGCAGTTCATTCATCCCTTTCCTCTGAGGTCCCATAATCTCCTTGACCAGGAAATTTGGGACACCTCTGAGTTATAGGATGTTACAGCACAGGTTCTCTTATATCATGGGTCTTTATTGACCTTGAAGGGCTAGGGCCAAAATATTGGCTATCCTTATAGCCCTTCTTTTTCTCCAATTGTCAGTCTGTTAACTTACATTCTCAACCCTCAATGACTTCTTTGTGGGAAGATTTTAAATTACAAGTTCAGTTCCCACAATGACTTAGGCTATTGAGGATATCTATTACTTGTTCAGTGAAGCATGGTGGTTTTTTTGTGTTTCAAGGAAATATTTCCAACATGCAAGCTGTTCAAGTTGTGGACATAAAGTTGTTTGTAATATCCTTCATTATTTTTTTATTATCTGTAGAATCTATATGCAGTATGACCTCAGTGGTTTCCAATATTCTATAATTTGTCCATTCTTTATTTTTCCCTATGGAGTTTGACTAAAGTCAACCAGTCTTATTGCTGCAAAAGAACAAGATTTTGTTATCATTGATTTATTCTATTGTTTCTTATTTTGTATTTTGTTGATTTCAGTTTTTTTGGAGGGTGCGTTTGTTGTTTTTGGTACCAAGATCAAACTTGGGATCTTGTACTTGCCAGGCAGGTGCTTTAAGCCACTGAGCTACATATCTGGCCCTGATTTCAGTTTTAACTTCTATCTTAGTTTTATTCATATTTTGGTTATAGCTTGATTTTATTCAAGTTTCCTATGAAAGAAGCTGAATGAATTGACTTGATATCTTTTTTTCTTTTCTAAATACAGTTCTGTTACTGTAAGGTTGTTTCTGAGAACTCCCTTAGTTCTGTGGCACAAACACTGATATGCTATATTTTCACTTTCATTCTGTTAAATTTTTTTTCTTTCTAATCTCCTTTTCTATATTTTCTTTGTCCCATATTTTTAAGAATAGTGCTACTTAGTTCAAAATATTTCAACATTTTATAGTTATCTGTTTTGATTTCTAACTTAATTTCCCTGGTGTGGAGAAAATATTTATATTATTTTTGATATTTTAAGCACACTGACATTTGTTTTATATTCTAGAATATGGTCTTTGTGGTAATTGTTCCCTGCACCCATGCAGAGAACACCTTTTGCTGTTAGAGATGGTGGTTTTTTTTCATTTGTTTTTTTTTTTTATAAATGGGAGTCAAGACAAGTTAGTACTATTCAAATATATACTTGGCTCTTCTCTGGTTCTCTGGCTACTTATGCTAAAATTATTCTCAGGGTAGTTTAGGATTTTATATTTTTCTTTGTTTTTATTCATTATGCTTTATGCATTTTGACATTCTATTATTAGACATATAAATAATCAGGGATTTTATATCCCCTCAATAAATTGGCCTCTTCAATTTTATTCCCATTCAAGCACATGTTGCTATGTCATTCTTTGTTTGTTTCTTTGTTTTTTGTCTTTTTCAGACAGGGTTTCACCATGCAGTTCAGGCTGGCCTTGAGCTCACTTTTGTAGCCCAGGCTGGTCTCAAACTTACATTTATCCTCCTGCCTCAGCCTCCCAAGTACTGGGATTACAGGCATGGGCCACCACAACCAGCTACTATGTCACTGTTTGAATGAAGTTTTCTTTTGCAGGCATTTACTTCTTAAGAAACACTATGTACATTTACCTATGAAGTTATTACATCATGTGCTTATCATGTCTCTGGAGAGGAATATATAGCTGGTATTATTTTTAGTATCAATTATTTCCTTTAAATCCCTTGTAGTGCAAGTATCCTGATGATGAATTTATTCTATTTGTCTATGCTTGAATACATCATTAGTCTTCACTATACTCTACTAAGTTATATAAAGTAATTCTGGTTCTTTTAGATCTTGTATTGGTTTTTCTTTTTCTTTCCCTTTTTCTTTTTTCCTTTCAATTCTTAGGGATATTATTCCACTCTCCTCATTATTTGTGAGATTTCTAATGAAAAACTTCTGCTGTCATCCTTATTTATGTGTTCTCATATAGAAAGTGCTTTCATTTTCTTTTATTTTTGAAATGAGGTCTTCCTATGTTGGTCAGATTGGTCTTGATTTCCTGGACTTAAATAATTTTCCTGCTTCAGCCTCTATTGTAGCAGCAGATTATCTACATGTTTGCATGCTTGAAGTTCACTAAGTTACATGGCCTGTGGGTTTATAAATTTTACAAACATTGGAAATTTTTCTTCCATTAATTTTTAAAATATGGTCTCCATTTCTCTCTAGAAATTTGAAGTATATGTGTATTGGGCGTATTATCATTTTCTATGGCTTTATGATTGTCTTCATATTGCTAATTATTTTCAGTTTCCTTTTCCATAGTTTTTATTGTTAAGTTTAACAATCTTTTTTTTATGTTTTTTTTTTAATTTTTTGAAATAGTCTTGCACTGTAGTTCAGGCTGGACCTGACCTTGCTATGTAGCCAAACTGGACTCAAATTCATGATGACCTTCCTGCTTCAGGCTCCCTGTGCTGGAATTCTAAGCATGCACCACACCTGGCTTCAACTATGTCTAATCTTCTACAATGTCTAACTATATGTTAATGCCATCCAGGGTATTTTTTAATCTCAGATACTACTGCTATCATCTCCAAAATTTGAACTGATATTTCAAAATATCTTGTGATTCTGATTCATTCAATATCTCCTATAGATTTCTGGACAAATGGTACCCAGTTTTGATAGTGTTTTAACATCTTTTATGCCATTGTTATTATGTATATTACTTATAGAGTAGTTTCAACTGATTAACTGGTAAATTTGACTGAATATAAGACACTGAGAACTTAACATTATAGGTAATTTGATCTCTTTATTTTGAAAAAGTAATAAACCTTTTTCTGTAGTATCATTAAGTTCATTGCAGAGAGAGATTTGGAGATATCCAGAATTATCTTCTAATCTCCCAAGAAGCATCAAAACAACAGATTGATAGCCACAATTTAAATAAGTGACCATGGAGAAATGCTGGGACTTAGCAAGGGAGAGAATGGAACCAGAAAGGCCTCGAGACATGGGATGGCAGCATGGAAAGAGTTAAAAAAAATCCAAAATTAAGAGAGAAATCATTAAAAGTAATCAGACTCAAAATAAATGAGACACAAAGTTTAAAAAGAATACAAAAGGAAACAAAAAGTTGCCTTTTTGAAAAATAAAATTAACAGATCTTTAACTAGACTAAGAAGAAATAGGAGATTAAAAATCTTAGAGAAAGGGGCTAGAGAGATAGCTCAGGTGTAAGCGCCTGCCTGGCAAGTGTACAGAGCCAGGTTCAATCCCAGGACCTCTTGCTGCACAGAGATCTGGAACCTCATGCATGCCAAGCTGGCCACTGAAACCAGACATGTTGGTGCATGCCTATATTCCTAGCACTGGGAAGCTGAGTCAGGAGTATCACTAGGAGTCTGAGCTGCATAGTGAGGCCCTGCTATACCAAATACATGAATAAATAAATAAATGATTAAAAATACTAGAGATAAACATAGGACATTATATCTGATGCCACAGAAATATAGAAGAACACCAGAGAGTATTATAAATAACCAATTGTCAACAAATTGGAGTACATAGAAGAAATGGAGAAATTTCTGCACACATGTAACCTACTAAAATCTAACCAGAAAGAGCTAAAGAAACCTGAATTCATAAATAATTAGTGGGACTGAGTCAGAAATAAAACATCTAACAAAGAAAAATCCATGACCAGATGGTTTCACTGATAAATTCTGGCAAATAAAACAGATATAAATAGGAAAAGAAGTAGTCAAATTATTGCTACTGATGAAAATATGTTTTATGTAGAAGTCCCAAAAACTGCCACCAAAAGACATTTAAATATGGTGAACAAATTCAGCAAATTTTCAGATTATAAAATAAACTTACAAAATTCTGTAGTGTTCCTGTATAGCACTTGTGAACTCACCAAGAAAGTAATCCAGAAAATAGTTCCATTCCCAGTAGCTTCCAGAAGAATTGAACACCTTGCAACCAATCTCACCAAAGAAGTGAAAGGCTTGTAATAAAAATTACATAACTCTGAAGAAAGAGATTGAAGAAGACATTAGAAATGAAAAGATGTTGTTGTTCTTTATATCATAACTTGTATCATGAAAATTCCAAATGATTTACATAGGCTTAATGCAATGTTTGTTAAAAATACTGACAACATTTTCCACGGAAGCAGAAAAAAAGTCTTAAATTTCAGATGGATTAATTTAATTTTAATTAATTAATAATTAATTGATTTTCTTAATATTGTTTAATTATACTTTTGTTCTAGGATTCATACTATATCTCTGGCTTACGACCTACTTACAAGACATGTTATGATATTTTCTCCTAGTAAAGAAACTTTACAAACAAACAAAAATATATATACAAGAGAATCAGGATAGATATATAGCTACTTTGTCTTAGTTCATTGAGAATAAAAATTTGTACTAATATTATTTAGAAAAGATATCAGGTCTGCACCTTGTCCTCTGAATAACTACTATGACGACAATATGCATGATATTAATTATTGTAATCATCCTAACTTGTTTTGAAACTGTTTCATTGATATTTTATCTTTTTTTCTCATTAAAATGAATTTTTAAAAAGGCTTAAAAACAATTCAGATGGAATCAGAGAAGATCCTCTTTTGGGCACTCCTTATTTCTTTTGCAAAAACCCGATACCCACAGCTTTAGAAGGGGATGATGGTTGAGGCCCCTGCTTGCAGTACCTGGTCAGCTGGCTTTAAGATTGTGACACCATGGCAGAAAGGCATAGCAGAGGAAGGCTGCTTCCACCATAGTGACTGCCAAGCGGAACAGGAATAGAGCAGCCAGGGAGAGAGACACCCTCCAGGTCACCCCCTGGGACTGGCCTCTTCCCGTGGAGGCCACACCTCCTAACAGGACATTTAGCTATAGTGCCTCCTGGTCTGACAACCTGCTAAAGGTGCACAGTGTGCAGTGCTTCTGGAGGACAGATAGTCTGCATCAAAACTACAACAGACCCAGACTAGCAAAAGCATTCGGAGCCTAAAGAGGAATGCTGGAGGCATCACAATACTAGATTTCAAGTTATACCACAAAGCTATACTATCAGAGAACAACATGGTACTGACATAAAAACAGGCAAGTTTTTATGGAATAGAACGGAAGGTTCAATAGCAATCTCAGGCACTTACAGCCATCGACTTTTTGACAGATCCAAAGCAGACACTGGAGAAAAGACAAATTCTTTAAAACTAGTGCTGGGAAAACTGGCTATCCACTTATAGAAGATTAAAACTAGATTCTGATAGCACTTTCTGCACTAAAATCAAATTAAAATGAAGTAAAGACCTAGAGATAAAAATAGAAACTTTGAAACTGCTAGAAGATAATATGGGGGACCCACTTGTAGTCATAGGCACAGGCAAACATTTTCAGAACAAACTCTAATAACAGAGGAAATAACATCGAGATGCAAAATATAGGATTACATCAAATTAAAAAGCTTCTTCAGAGGTCCAGCAAGATAGCTCAGTGGAATAAATGCCTGCTTTGTCAAGCACAGGGACAAGGGCATTTCCTGGTCCCACATGCCATGATGATCCTCACCTTGAGCACCCCAAGCTAGTGATCAAATCTAGGTATGGCGGCAGATGCCTGTCATCCCAGTGCTGGGGAGGCTGAAAACAGGAGGATCACTATAAGTCCAAGTTGTATAGAGAGACCCTGTACTGAATACATAAATGAAAAAAAAAAAAAAAAAAAAAGCTTCTTCAGAAGCAAAGGAAGCAAGCAACACAAGAAAGAGACACGTTATGTAATGGGAAAAAAAATTGGCTACCTCCTCTTCTTGTAGAGGCCTAATACCTAAAATATACAAGGATCACAAATATTAATGGCCCCGAACAAATAACCTAACTAAAAATGGGCAAATGAGAGGCCAGCCTGATAGCTCAGTAGATTAAAGCATCTGCTTAGGCAGGTACACCAACCAGGGGATAGATCCCCGAGGTTGCCATGCCAGCTCTGGCCCATCATGCTGGCCCCACCCCAAGGACCCCATCCCTAGTGCATGGGACTAGGTGTGGTGGCTAGCGCCTGTAATCTCAGCACTTGGGAGGCTGGAAGCAGGAGAATCACTAACAGTGCCATCTGTGTAATGAGATCCTGCCGACCCTGTACTAAAATTACAAAAAGAAAAAAAAAAAAAAAGAGAGAGAAAATGGGCAAATGAGCTAAGTGATATTTCTCAAAGAAAATTATGTGCCATTGACCACAAATATATGAAAAATGTTCAACTGCTTTAGTCACAAGTGAAATGCAAATCAAAACAATTTTGAGATTCTATTTCACCCATCACAGTGCCCACCATGAATGATAAGCAAAACAACACATGCTGGAAAGAATGTAGAGGAAAAAGAACTCCCTCGTCTTGGTGATGACAATGTAAACTAGTATGACATTAGGGAAATCTATATGAAGATTCCTCAAAACATTAAAAATAAAAATACCATTTAACTCAACTATACCTTTTTTGTGTATATTCATGAAAGAATTAAAGACATCATAATATAATACCCATATCTATTTATAGTGCCATAATTTATAATAGCTAATCTATAAAAATAGATGCCAGTCAACAGATAAATAAAGAAAATATGGAATAAATACAATGCTATGGCTTATGTCTAGATGTCCTTTAAAATGCTATACACCCATAGGTGGGGCTTTTGGGAGGTGATTGGCTCATGGGAACATGACAGTCATAGTCATCAAATGTAGTTTAGGAGGTGAGGCCTGATTGGAGGAGATGGTCGCTGGGGACGCGGCCTAGAAGGGTCCCTCTCTTTACCTCCTCCCTGTTTCTTCTCTCTGCTTCTGGACAGCCATGTCATGAGCAAGTCGTCCCTGTCATACCTTTCTGCCATGCTGCCCTGCCTAGAGTCAGCCGGCTATGGATTGAAATCTGCAAGTCTCGAGCCAAAATAAACTTTTATTTCACTACATTACAAGTATTGGGTATTGTGTCTCAGTAATAAAAACTTAAGGCATGCCCAATGGAATACTGCTCAACCCTACAGAAAAGTGGAATCTCATAGCCTGCAGAGAAATAGATGACTATCGTGGCAAGCACAATAAATGAGCCTAAAGATATATATCACATTTTTATCTGATAAAAGTAGAATATAAGTAAGTTAATCAATAAAATAAGGGAAAGATAATAGAAAACTAAAAGGTAGACTTTTAGAGATGGGAGAGGGGATCAGGAAGAGGGGAGAGAAAAGAAGAGGGGTAAAATGATAAGGACATGTTGTATCTGTGTCACCCACGTGGGCAACTTTCTTTGGAGGAGCAATTTCCATTTTGCCAAACCTGGCCCTATTTCCATGTACTGATGTGTGTAGAGCTGGCTAGGGCTTTTCCTTATCCCTTCAACTGTGTTTAAGCAGTGTACATCAGTCCAGCAGAGGAGCTGATGTGCAGTTTTTGAAGCAAAGATGGCAGGGCTATGTTTCCCCAGCCCCCAAAGTTCCCAAATAAAACTTATGTGAGCTGAGGTGGGATGGAGAGCCATGCTGGGAGTGAGCCTCAAGATAAGAGGCTGGGACTTCCCAGGGCATAAATTACTGACCCGAGAACAACACATGTTGCTCAGCTGTGTTATGCAGACTATTCTTTCTGTGCATCCTTCTCTCTGCATTGCGCAGTTGATTTCAGGTCTCCCACCTAGCCCAGCTCATGGCGCTCACACACTTCTCCAGTCACGCATTCCCAAGCCCCTCCCTTCTTCACAAATAAAATCTGGGTTTGGCCCTGGGTCTAGGCATTTGTTCCAGTTAGCCATCATTATAACTGGACTTAGGACACCTTGGCTCCCCATAAATACAAATATGCTACAGTGTATTTGTTCTCCCCATGGATTGCCCTGGAAGTGGTTGATTGGAATTAATTCACTAGATTTCCAGTAACTTTTCTATGGGATTACAAATGTAAACTTCCCAGGCTGCAACAAGGATAGGAAAGGGCTCTCTTTCTGGTTCTATCTATCTATCTATCTATCTATCTATCTATCTATCTATCTATCTATCTAATCTATCTATCTATCCATCCATCCATCCATCTATCTCATAAGGAGCATTACTATGCTATATTACATGTATACACGAATAAATATAAAAATATTTGTTAGGTAAAACATATCAGCATTTATATCAGGTCTAAATTGTCATACAGGATGTCATACTCATTCTGACTCTTCTCCCTGATAGTCAGTGCATGAAAGCCTTTCCATTTTAGCTTAGTTTTGACACTAATCCTGACCTTGAGCCCAGAGAATGTTCTCTTTATTAATTTGGGATGATTGTCTTTTGTTTGAGTAGTTTCCCAGCATTCATTGAGCAGCTAACACTTGAGAGGGGCTCTTTAGATCTCTAAAGCCTTCTTGCTGTGTGGTTAGGTCTCTCCCTCTAGAATTCTTTCTTATGCATCTTGATGCCCAGGCTCCCAGATGTTCCACTCCATGTAGGCAACTCACAAAATCCAAAGGGCACCACCAGGGTTCTGGGCTGAAACATGAGGCAATTTTCAGATTCGTTTAACTCACTTCTTCCCCATCCCATACAGATCACTGTACTTTGTTGCTTTACACATCGTGTCTCAGGAGCTAGTCCCATATGTGTTTGTTGTGTTATTGTTATTGTTGATAGGGGAAAGACAAAACCAGTCACTTATTATACATTCTTATAAGTGACCGTGGAGTTTTCTGATTACAGAATTTTGATGTGTGTGTGTGTGTGTGTGTGTGTGTGTGGTTCATAGAATTCAAGCTACAGTATTTGTCCTTTTCCCATCCTCTTTGTCTCTTCCTCATTTCTCCCTTTTCTGTGCTAAGAATTGAATTCAAGGCATATGCTTGTTAGGGCAGCACTCTCCTACTGAGCGACACCCCAGCTCATGGGTGATCTCTCTGATCACTCTTTAACACCGTGCTTTCCATGCAATTATTTTTCACCTCATTCCTCTCTCACAAAGAGATTTCATTCTGAAGTTTCAAGTAAACCCATATGTTGAATCTCAAATTTCCATCATTGTTTCATTTTTTTCCTCCTAATTCCTTAGTTATTTATCCAATGACTTACAACTCACTCTTCTGCTATATGTCCCATAAGCTGCTTGAACTCAACATGTAGAAAACCAATGATGCCTCCTGCATGTTCCTACCATGCCGCTTATTTAAATGCCACTGTAACATCCATCACACTATTCATAGCTAGCTTTTTTATATTTGTTTCTTTCCAGAGATTGAGAGAAGAGACTATGTTTTTTGTTATTGTTGTTTTACTAGAACTTAGCATAGCTCCTGTCATGGCTTGGTGTTTTTGCAAGGGAACAATATAACACAGTACACATTTTATAAGATTATTTTACAATGAATCACTCAAAGAGTTCTGAAAGTGTACAGAAAATCTTTCAAAGGCCAAAGAAATAAACTGAGGTCCTGGATCTCAATATTTTACCTGAGTCCATCTGAAATCCTAGAGCCCCCTAACAACGCCTCCCACAAGTCCAGCTGGAGGCCTCAAGTCATGACAATGTCTCTTGCAGACTCACTTCGTGGATCTGCCCTGGAAAGGCCCAAAGGTCAGTGGTGAAAGCTAGAAAGTCTATGTCTCAGGGATGAAGGGTTTATGCTAGCAGGCTGAGGGATCTGAACAAGAGCCAAGAAGCAACATTCAAAGTAAGAACCAGAGCTTTCCCCAAAGTACTGCAGCCATCCTCAGCAACAGTGAGGTCCTGAGCTCCTGTGGCAGTGAGGAAAGCCGAGTTCCCATCAGGAAAGCCAATGTGACAAGCTTCTTCAGCAGGCTGAGCTGTGCACCATCTTCCCCTCTGGAGCCAGGCAGCGATGCTCAGGATGAAGACCAGAGCTCCCCCAAAGCAAACCACAGCCATTCTCAGTGATAACAAGGTCCTGAGCTACTCCTCTTCTGACAAGAACAGACAAGTTCATCAGGAAATCCAGGATGACAAAGTCACACAGCAGAACAGCCCAGGAGAACCAGTGGCTTCAGACAGCAACAGCAGCCTCTCCAAACAGCTTCCCTAATAACCTCTCAACACCATCTCCAGTTCTACCTTTTACGCTGCTGGCCACAATCCTCCGGTGGGCCTCCCACACCCAGAACCATGCTAGCAAATTCAGCTGGATGTAACAAGTTGACCACCACTTAGCTATCCACTAAAGCTCCTGAGACTAAATTTTCTTTTCAATAAATAGGTAGAATTAAACTGAATCCCAGACCTAGGGGGAACAATGGTCGGGATAGTCTAAGCCAAAAGTCATCACACTGAGCAGGACCTGCTTTGTTCCTAAAGGGGTGAATTGAGAAACTGAGATGAACCTGCATCAGCTGCTTTTCCATCTCTGGCTACTGCATGAAAAATACCTGAGTCTAAAATAAGAAATGAAATAGAAAAATAAGTGGGAATCGTGGAAGGAAGCCAACACTCTGAGATTCTAAATGCTAAACATTGCCTCTTAAAACCGCATCTAAATTAAACACTCCCATTGCTCCCTTCTGTGCTGAAAATGCTTAGACCAAATGCATTATACGTTGCATTTTGAAGTGTTTTTGAGTCACTTTATGCAAAGATGTTTCCTCAATCAGATTATAAATTCCAACTAGACATAGCAAAGTCCCCTCCCCTTTATCAGTAGTTTGAGAGGACCATATCTTTGAGTCTGATCTAGTGGTGAGATCCTGAACACCCTGTAGGCCTGTCCCTAAAATATAAATAAATAAATAAACAAACAAATAAATAAATAAATTGAGTATGTCTTTGAATCTAACAATTTCAAGCTATCTGTTCTTGAGAATTCCACTGACATGCATACTGTAATACACACTGAAGGATACTCTATGTAGCATTGTTTAACTTTTATTTAGGGAAGGGTTTACAGGGTGTTCAGTGTCTCACTACTAGATCAGACTCGTAGTGATCTGCCTGTTTACAGTTAGGGCTGGGATTACAGGTGCATGCCACCATGCCTAGTCTCAAGTGCAGTTTCAGCGCACACCCCACACCCCAGAGTGGGTGGGGCAGGGCTGGCACAGCAGGCCTGGGGTCGAACTCCCAACCACTGCACCCCTATTTAGCACTGTGTTTAGTGTAAAATGTTGCATACAATCAAAATTCTTATTGGTAAGATTAAGGGATTTTTTTTTCTAGCACCTCCACTTTATGAAAAGCTGTGGGTAACTGAAAAGAATGAAGAAGCTCTTTGCATTATGACAATCTGTGAGAGACAGTTTAATGATGAAAGCTATTATAAGACAATATGAATAGATGATTGTGGCCATAAAAATGAAAAGAAACATGAGATTGCATCTGTATGAATGCAAGCCTATGAGGCAACGCATCAAGTTGCTTACAGTAGCTCACATTTTGATGCTGAGAAAATGAGCAGATAGGGAATGATGAGGGAAGAGAATGGTGCACAGAGAGTTTGAAATGTCATTCTGTTCTGAAAAATAAGTGAAAGGAAATGACTAAGAAAAGCCCCCAAGCGTACATAGTATCCTTGAAGAGACTGGAGTCCAATTACTTTTGAGAAACAAGGTTTCTCTGCATGGGCTTTATCATAGATTCTCTTAAGGGATAACAACAACAACAATAAAAATAATGATCATAATAATAAAACTAAGGTTCTATAAGAGACAAAACCTGAGGCAAGGATTAAAACACTGTAACTTGGCCACAGAGATAGCTCAGTGGTCTAAACACCTGCCTAGGCAAGTGCAAGGACCTGGCTTTGATCCCCTGTACCACATGTGGTACCAACCCTACCCAAGGCATTCTGAGCTGGCCAATGAGCCTGGGCTGGATGCCCAGGTATGTAATCCCAGTGCTAGGGAGGCTGAAGCAGGAGGATCACCATGAATCCAAGCTGCATAGTAAGACCTTGCAACATATATATATATATATATATATATATATATATATATATATATATATATGTTGTAACTTTATTTGGATGCTGCAAGGTCAGGATAATGAAGATAAAAACATTAAAAATGGGCAGGAAAAGATGCAAGCTGATAAGCAGTATTACTTTCCTGGCCTACAATTCATAAAATGTATTAGAGATCAAACAGTTTCTCAGTGGGATTTCTCCAGATGTCTGAGGCACAGCCATGCAGCCATACCTTGGAGAAGCCCACAAAAGAGAGAGAAGCAACCCTCCTGCCTCCCAGTTGTCATCAGACAAAGCTCGCTTTTTCATTTCTCACTAGCCAAGGTTCTTCTCATGGTGAGCTGCCTCTCTGCATCATCCAGCCTCTCAGGAAGAAAGATCTCGAGATGTGGCATTTTGTCAAAATTTACATCAAAAGAGAGAAGTGACTTGGAGTAGCTAGCAAGTCAAAAGAACCACACTCCTTCTGATTTTACCTTGAGTTCCAGCCAGCTCAGTGACATGGACATTGCACCAGTAAAGGCAGGGAGGGTCAACAAAGGTCTAGCAACAACAGAGGCAGAAGAAGATGGTCTGACAGCTACAAAAGGCCCTCAGAAAGATGCAGGAGATCAAGGGAAGTGAAGGAAGCACACATAGCTTGTGTCCATTATAAATTCTGACCCTCCCTCACCCTGGACCAATTATATCAGAATGTCGGGAAACTGGTATGAGTTTAAAGGATCTCGACATTATTTGAATGTTGAGCCAACACTGAGAACCACAGCTTTAAAATATCCATCAAAACAAACCCCCAATGGAAATTGCATACCATGGTGCCCCATTTTCCTCCTTTCAACTGAAAAAAATGGCAAAGCCACCTGGAAGGACACTTCAGGAAGTGGTTATGCCTCAGAAGTTTAAGTTATTTCAGACTCTCTGGAAGATGCACCATTTTATGACCTTTATTTTCTGTGAGACAAAAGGCGGCAGAAATTCCTGATGCAAAACAATGAAATTTTCCATTAGGTTACATTTATACAGCAGTTTTACAAAGGGTAGGGAGAAACAGCAGGTTTCTCTGTCAGACTAAATAGGTTTTGTTTGAAAAAGTAATAACCAGCTCACCATCTTGGATTTAGAGGGCACATCTGTCCTCAAAACTAACAATATCACATTTTATTTTCTGCACATAGCCTGTGTGCAAGCCATGTGTATTCAGGTGAAGCCAATGCATGAATATAGTAATTCCTTGCGCTTTTCCTAGAAATATATTTCTGGTTACAAAGTGTCAATTTTTACACTTGGTACTGAGTCTATTACATACTGATATGGATAACGAACAAGAAACTGGTCATAAAAGAAGTTAAATCAAATGTAATTTTCCCCAGCCTAATGTGATTTGAATGCCTTTGCCCCTCGTTTCATTTCTCCATTCATATTTTTCCTTTAGTCTGTGCAGGAATTATCACAAGAGATGGCAAGTCTGCAGTCTTCCAGGAATATGACATGGTACTCAGAGAGTGTGTTCTTGGGTGTATCTTTTTTTTTTTTTTATCGGTTGCAATTCCCTCCATCTAGAAATGAGGGAATAGCTCTTGATGTTTTCAGTCCATCCAACCCTGAGATCTTTACAGTTTCATGTTCTTGCTTAATTTCCATTTAGCTCTATTAATGTGCACTCTTGGCTGTGAATTCTGGCCACAAAAAATTTGAAAGATTCCATAGGTCAAGAAAAAATATCTCAAAATAAAATGATCCAAATGATTATTTGAAAAGGCTCATTCTGTAGGCCACCAAATGATGGGAAAGATGAGAAACTCCTTTAATAACTTGCAACCCATGCTCTACTATCAGAAGGAAAAACTTAATAACAACAGAACCCAGATGTTGAGAAAATATATGCCAAGCAAATTGTCTCAGAGTACACAGTATGATTTTGGAGCTTTGATGATTATGTTTATTGATGATAATCATGAATAAAATATGGATAAATAAAAAAACCATTAAATAGTGAGGACCCAGTTGCTAATATGCAGAACACTTCTTTCTGTCTCTATCTGTATGTATCGGTGCAAGACCTTGCTATCTGAAGCTCTAGTTCACAGAGTGCTAGAAGCCCAGTTATAGCACATGTGCTCAAGGACTGTACACAAACTTTCCATTTCGCATTCTTATAGCAATTTCTGCTTTTCTGATGTAGTAATTTTAAAACTTAATTGTAAAATTATTTAATATCTTTCCTAATGGGCTGTAAGAATCATAGGACCAGAGCAGGGGCTTTTATTTATCTCTTCTTTCTCTGCAAATAGGACAGTGCCTAGAATGTGTGTACCCATAAATAGTTGTTGGATGACTAAGCAAATGACACTAAGGACAAATAATATCTACTTTCAGAAAATTATTGGTGACTCACTATAAAGTACATGCTGACCATGTTAAGGACTTTGAATCAAGAACCAGGTAATGGTGAAGAAGGAAAATGTGATCTGACCAGAACGCCGGGCTAAAGCTATTTGTCATTCTTAAGCACAGTTTTAACTCTGACATTTCTGGCATCTAGGTCATGAAAAGGAGACTCATTATGTGCACAAAAGCTCACTTCTCTCCACCTAAATAGAAAACGTGACACCAGGACCTGTATGTGTATACCAAGGAATCATCATGTTCAAGCAAGTGCAAAAGCCTTCATTCCCTTCACCTGGACCCATGACACAGCTGTTTCTTGTATATGTGACAGGGATCCAGGCTGGATACCTGTTTTTCTCAGGTGACTTTTATTTGGCAAGTATTCTTTCAGTCTGTTTAGGGCTTGGTTCAACTCAAAGCCTTCAGATCCAGAGCTTTTTAGTTGGCAAATATTCTCAGGGACATGAAATAAAATGGTTAAGTTTCTTGCTAACACAGTGAAATGAAAGAGACTACGTTAACACGCTCAAGTGAAGTGAAAGGAAATGTCACCATTTTTTGGCATATTCTTTGAAATAGCCAAAATGGCTATTTCCAAATATTTCACAAACTTCTATAACTTAAAGGACATTCATACTTGGGCATATTCACTAGCTCATCTATAACTGGTATCACTCTAATGCCCAACAATAGATGTACAAAGGAGAGTAGAGTCTGTTTTAGCACAGCAACTGGTAGCACATAGGAAAGCCTCAATATCACTTCTATGAGGATGATATTTAGTTATTTCAGAACTGTTAGTATGTGAGGGTTACTTCTATTTTACAGATACAAAAATAACAACAGGGACTAATACAAATTAAGTAAATTTCCCAGGGTCACTTACCAAGAATGTGCTACATTAGGTTCTTACACTCAAAAGAAAAAATTAGACTACAAACTCCATTCCTTTATCACTCTAATGTTATAGCTTCCAAGAAATATAAAGCCTATAAAGTCAATTGCTCTTTAGATCTCATATACACAGTGCCAGCCCCACCCCTGGGCATGCACCTATAATCCCAGCACTTGTGAGGCTATAAATAGGCGGATCACTACAAGTCCAATCTAGTAGTGAGACCCAAAACACCCTGTAGATCCTTCTCTAAAATAATAAAAAAAAATCATATACCTGGTGCAGTTAGTTTGGAAGACTAAAATTGTAGCCCTTGACTATTAAGTACTCTAAACTGTGATAAATTTCTGCGACACAGCTGGTAGCACTAGAGACCTTGGAAGCTCTAGGGATGTATAGTGTGCCTTTGCTCCAAAGAGTCTACAGGTATGTACCCTTAAGGGTGATTATGGTGGCAAGTAGCACAAGTCACAAATAAACATATCTTCAGTAATGAGACTATGTGTTACTTTCCAAAATAAGCTATCAAGTGGTAGGTAACTGGGGAGTCAGGGTTAGGGTTCATTTGACATCTCAGCATCATCAACCACAGGAGATGCCTTCTATATTTAACTCTGCTATCATTGAGCACAGCGATATTACTGTTCCCATTCATAGCAATACTTGTTAACTGCCTGTGTTCCAAACATTTCTGCATGTTTTACAAGCATCAGTTTAGTCCTTCCTAATATTTTTATGACATGCTATTGTATCAAGCTACGTCAAGATGCTTCATTGTCATAAGCTACTTTTAACAGTGCCAATTATGAAATACAGAACTGGCAAGATAGCTCAGCAGACTAAGCACATGCTTAGGCAAGCACAAGGACTGGGGTTCAATTCCCAGTTACCACATGCCATGTGGGCCCTGCCCCTGGGCACACTGAGCTGGCCGCTGAGACTGGCCATGGTGGCACATGCCTGTAATTCCAGTGCTGGCAAGGCTGAAAACAGGAGGATCACTATGAAGCTGAGCTGCATAGTGAGATCCTGTACCAAATGCATTTTTTAAAAGTTATGAAATACAGACAAAAGGACCATTTTCAAAAATAAAAAGGTATTGTCCTCCCCAGCAGAAGACACTGAGCAGATTTTGTTGCAGGTTCACAAAGTAATCACTAGAAAAAAGAATGGAAATGATCACAATTATTTTAAGCAAATCCCATTTTACACAGGCTCCTGCAGAGCAGAATCCCTTCTTTCTAGGCACACAGCCATGAAAGGAGACTTCCAGAAAAAAATCTGCAAGCTGGCAGATGTCTATAACATTACGGCTAACTTCTTCACCCCTCCACTAATAAATGGAATGCCTTTAGGCAAAGTCAAGGTCGATGTATTTTCACAAAAGCAAGGTGGTCAGGCTGGAGTTTTAAAGGACTGGCTAATCTCATTGGTAGAGACTACAGTAAGTGCTCTTCAGTAATTATAGAAGCCGTGGGATCTGGACTGAAACAAACTAACAAAAAACATTGGCTCTTGCAGGAGAAAAAGTCAAGGCCTGACTTTCATAAGAATGATGAGTGTTACTTAAAGTAATAGCACTTAGAGTTCACAGACTCAGGAAAAGAGGCCCCCGTGTGACTGTGAAGAGCTCTGCAAGGCAGAAAGCACTCCTGTTGGGCTCCATCATGCTGTGTTAGATAGACTGTATAGCCTGTCCCTGCCACCTGGCCTCTAGAACTTCTTCCAGGTTCACATGTTGTGTAGTGGCTAAAAACATGTCATTTGGGAGCACGTATGCTTATATGGGTGTACACATGTGCAAGAATTTGCCATGCTGCAAAATGATGTATACTGAACTGTTGTCCCCAATCTGTTAAGTTTATTCTCTTTTGGCTACCTATATAAGATGTACACAAAACATAAATGAATTTTGTATTTAGGCTTGGGTCCCATCCTGAAGATAGAATATCCATGCAAATATTCCTAAATCTGAAAATACCTGAAATCTGTTACTCATCAGGTTCCAGGTCCCAAGCAATTCAGAGAGGGGACATGCAGCCTATACTATTATACTGACAGATTTGTACAGGATAAAACTGCATTTTTCAGTGCCTCGTGTACACTTTACAAATGGCTTGCTGTTCCTTATTGCACCCCTTCTTGAATGTGTTGCAGAATGAAAAATAATGTATTTGAGCAACAGCTTGCTAACTAGCTGTTTCAAATGAATAAGACCAACTCAAAGGCCAACATGTACTTGTGCAAGAGTCATCATTTAAACAGCAGTGACTTTCCTCTTATGTTATGGCTTTTGCATAGATGAAAGTGGTTTTGGTCATTGTTATAGACATAGAACTTACCTCCTTTTCCCCTCCTACACTAGTCTTTTATAGGAGGGGATTGATTAATGACATGGACATGATTAGGAGGGGAATGACGAATGAGATGGAAGTGATTTGCGCTAATCATCCCACGGAGAACATTTTAAAACTTGGCTATATCTTTTACTCCTCGGTCTCAGAGTGTTCCCTTGGAACTGGAGATGTTGGAAGTCACTGCTCTTCTCCTTCCCCAAGGACATTCACCCTGAAGCTTCATCTCCTCTAGCAGCCCAATGCAGCCAAGGCTCAAGCCACCTTTGTTGTATTTGGAAAAGCCCCTCTTTTATCCTTTTAACCTGGAGGCCAGATGATTTTGCTCAGGTCTTGAAGCCCTAAAAAAATTTATCAGAACATTTTCTCAACAAAAGCCATAGTTTTACTGTAAGCAATTCTGACATCACATTGTTGAGAGATTGCAGTCTTTTCCCTACCTTTGTAAGGAAAAGAAAATAAAACAAAAGCAAATGAAAGAAAGCAAGAGTAGTTAATTAAAGAATCTAATGTCCTCCACTTGCCTTTTGTCAGGGAAGAAAGGCTGATTTTGTGCTCTAAATAACCAGACAAGCTTTACCAGCCTAGAAAGACCAGGCTGTGAAAAATTACACAGGACTGTTTGAGTGAGAGTGGGCTGGTCTCATTCCCAGAGAGAAAAACATTTCTATTTTCCTTTTGAATTAACATTAACTTGCATTAAACACACACAGACAAAGTAAAATTATATTTAGGCATGTTTTAGTTCTGGCTTCTCCACAGGGGTAAGTGATCAATTTCCTGCAAATCATTGTCAAGTGTCTAGACCGGAGAAGTGGAAGCAAAGATAAGAGACTGTGAATTTCAACAGAGGGGCCATGAAGCTAAACTGAACCCGGCTGTGCTTTTTCTCCTGGCAACAAGTGATAACCCTCTGATAGCCACATATCTTGCATATTGCTTTTGACTTCTGATAAGAAAGAGGAAGATGAGAAACAATAATGAGTCCTGGATGATAAATGCCTTGCCTGTACATTTGCCTGGGAATTTTAAAGTTAACTGGAGCCCTGGAGGAATCCCAAATCCTATAGTCCTATCTAGGATCTGGAGAGGTCTACGAGCATTTGAAGATACAGATTGAGATGAACATCACTTAAAAGGGTCTGTGAATTGTTTTAGTACCTTAACGTTAAATACCACTCTAAGTCAATCAAATGCGTATTGTAGAAATTCCCAGAGTCTAAGCACCTTTCTGAAGAGGATTTTATAATGTCTGAATCTTTAACAACTGGACAGGATCTCTCAAGTCAACAGCAGATCATGAATCCAAAGGTGTGCTCACAGTGGACACATGTGACATCAGGAAGCAGCTCTTGCCTATGCAAGTATGCAGAGAATACCCTGGGGGGGGGGGCTTGACTTTCCCTGTTGAAGACTAGGATGTCACTTGCTTAACTTATTCTCCACTCACTGTGATATCTGGTAGCCATTTCTTCAAGTCCTTTATTGGATAGGGTAGAGGTTAATTGGGTAGGTTATGAAATCAAGCTGCTTATATTGGAACTCTGACTCTATTACTCAGTAGACATGCAAATTTGATCAAGTTATTTGAATAACCCCTTGTGCCTTACATTACCTGTTTGTAGAATGAAGATAATGGCAAAACTTAGCTCTTAGGATCACTGGAAGGATTAAAGAGTTATAGACAGAAGATACTTAGTCTTATGTGCCCAACACTATTTGTGTCAGATACCACTCTTTCACCAATCAGAAGTTGAAGAGAACACTTTAAAGATGCAGAAGAGAAACCTCCTGGTTGCTTAAGAATTAGACGTCATTTAGCACAGAGGTATATAGATGATTTCTAACACTTGTTTAGATGTAATTATAATAGCTTTCTTCAAGAACAACTTGTGGGGCTGGGGAGGTAGCTCAGTAGAATAAGCATTTGCCTGGTAAACACAAGGGCCTACATTCAATCCCTGGTTCCACCAATAAATAAATAAATAAATAAAATAAAGAACAACTTGCAAGCCGGTGCTATCCTAGGTTAAACATAGAACACATACCTGAGAGATGTGGTTTGGAAGTTTGTAGGAGTTCCAAGAAGAGAAATCACTCTGGACTGAAGGGAGTGAACAAAATTTCATGGAGGAGGCGTGGCTTGCTTAAGGCCATGCTGGATAAGAAGGATGTAAATAAGGAAGCGAGGGGCAGGTTATTGAGGGATCAGTGCAGGGAGAACTATTATGGCACATAGCACAGCTGGTCAGTCCAGAAGGCTGCTTTGCTTCCATCCTATTTTCTTCCCCACACCTTAAAGGTGCACCTTTGCACAAGTCACAAGCTGGCCATGGGTTTGTCCCTTCTAATAAATCCTACACACACCCCACCAACTTTGGCCTTTTCCAACACTTTGGCAGTTCTGTCTACCCCTCCCCCTGCGCATTGCTTTCACCATAAAACCAAGATCCTTAGCCTGATAACACAATACTTGGCAGAATTTATAACTACATTATCTAGAGTTTCATTTGCTGGGACTCCAGTCCTCTCCACTCCTTATAGTTCTTCCAACTAAGCTTCTCTGCCTTGCCTCTACCTATCTAAACTCCAACATGCAACTGTCTCCATCATCTTCTCTCATTGTCATTACTTTCTTCTGTCTCCTTAGTCACTTGTTGCTGAGACAAAATACCGGACCCCCAAAGTTAAAGATTTATTTTGGCTCACAGTTCATAGTTGGCTGATTGCAAAGCAGGGTGGCATGGAAGAGGGTCAAACAATTCATGCCAAAGCAGGGTAGGCAGAAGGCAGCAAAACAGTGAAGTGGCAAATGAGGGCAGCAGCCACTTAATTCCTACTATCACACCATTAATCCCAGTATCACATAACCTAAATCCAGCCACCTCCCCAAAGCCTGAACTATGACCATATGAGACTTTGGGAGGATATCTAGATAGAAGTGACAGCAGTATCTGTGAACAATTTATTGGTGGACTTTGATTCCCTTATCAGGAGCCTTATACTTGTGGTATTCTCACAGGTAGCACTCAATACTATTATTTCATTTGTAAGGAAGTGTGTGTGTGTGTGTGTGTGTGTGTGTGTGTGGTTTAATTTTGAGGTCTTGGTTTTTTCAATCTTGACTGCTATTTCTTTAAAACTATGACTTTATGTCTGGTTCTTCTTGCTAACACAATACTTGATTAATTACTAGGAGTTATGACAACAGGAATGTATATTTGTAAAGCCAATTTAAACCTCCCAAATAGAATAAGTAAAATATAGAAAAAAATCAGATTTCAATGTTGGTAAGGCTTCTAGTCCTAGTTCCCTGAAAAACAAACCCTGCTAATCTAAGGATCCACCACTGCTGTTGCTGGTGTTTTGAGAGTGACTGGATGTGCATTCAGGAGGTTACTGCTTTGGCATCTACGCCCCCTGGTAGATGAAGGATGAGGAATGACTGATAAGACTTGGGCTGGAGAAGAAAGGAAAGCTGAACCATGATGCAATTGTTGTAGTCTTTAGTCAACATCAGGGGTAAACTATGAAGTTGAGGAGGTCCTCAAATGGTCTCAGCTGAAGCAAAGGCACCAAGTCTATGCATGTTTCCTTAGACCAGTTGTGAATCTGTGGCATGTGTACCACTTATTTGTCTTTTAGCACAAAAGCTGTTAAAAAGTGAGTCATTTGTTTTTCTATAATAAGGCCTCTGCATTCAGGTTTAATTGCAGTTTTGGCACTTGGCCATAAATAAATAGGGTTAGGATTGCAATTTGAGCACTCATCCCTAAAAGGTTTACCATTGCTGCCTATGAAAATACTCTAGATATGAGCTGTAGCTGAGGAGAGGGAATAACTTTAGGCAAGACAACTGCTTTTAGCAATTCTTAGAGAACAATGCAGCTATGAGCTTCTGTGACCAACATTTCTAGCACCTGGGGATCGAAGTGCCTCAGAACTAAGGCAGAGTCTGATGATATGCTATAGGGTCCACTATGATTGTGTAGTAGGACAGCATAAGCTATTGGCTTTCTTAGCTTAAACTCTGTGCTTATAATCTGCTTTACCTGAGGTCATTCTAGTCTATAAATGTCCAATCTGGTTAGTCTGACTTTAAGAGTATTTGTAGAATAAATATCTAGTTCTTCATGTGTGGTATCCACATTTTTTGGTAACTTTGTCAAATAGAGTCAAAACTACATGACTGACCAGAAACTGGTCAGTAATCCAAACCATGGGTATTTTCTCTAGACTCAGATAAGTAGCTGACCAATCTGGTAATTTCTACCACTTCAAGAGCAGGGGCTTCTGAAAAATTTAGCCTTGCTAGATACACCTGAGGCAAGCCTGGTAGGATAGCACTGGGAGTGAGTTCACACTGTCCAGAAGGATCATCTGACCAAATAGTTGGAAATGCAAAAAAACCAACCATATATTTATGCCAACTCACTGTGGAAATGGAGACTGCCGTAGACAAGTGTAGCAAGATCATCTGTGTTCATCCGCTCCTCCTCATCAGCATAAAGAACTGTGTCTTCCTCTGAGTTACTCTTCCCAGCCAATCACCCCAGACCTGTCCTTTCTAGGTATTCTTTCTCTACTGTTGATACTAATTTGAGAAATGCAATATGCAGAAAAGAACAAGAATAACAAAACTTGGGCTGGGGAGAAAGCTTGGTGGTCTAAGTGCTTTCCTGGCAAGTACAAGGATATGAGTACCATCCCTGGTACCATGTGCAGTGCCAGCCCTGAAACACTGGACATGTCTTGATGACCACCAAAACTGGGTGTGGTGGCACATGTCTGTAATCCTGGCACTGGAGAGGTTGAGACAGAGGGATTACCATGAATCTGAGCTGTGTAGTGAGACTCAGTACCAAATAAATAAATAAATAAATAAGTAGATTTTTTAAAATGAATAATAAAACTAATAAACTTTCCTAGAATTCACAGTTGTTAGCTATCATATTTGCTTCTTTTTTTGTGGAACCTGATTTGGTTTTAAAATTAGAAAAAAATATAGGAAAATTCTAATGTTTTCTTTTCCTACTTTGCACGTACAAAGAGGTTCATGATTTTGGTGAGCACTTCTTAATCACTTTTTAACATTTCTTATGACTATATTGTGACATAGATATCATTTATATAACATATAATTATATAACATACTCAGAAATCTTAAGTAGTGACCAATGTTTGAAGAAAAAAATGTATAAATGGATTACATAATGTACATGTCTAGTGAAACATCATATGGTATCCAATTATATGTACAACTATATTTTCATGTTTTACATATCAGTTAAAAACAAATTCAATTTTAAATACACATGCTGTTATCCTTAATAATAAAAAATATTGTGTATGCTTTTTAAGTTTATATAAGTGGTATACTATCTTATATAATAACTTGACTTTTTTTTCATTAAATCTTTAAGAATGTTTCTATATTGCTATCTGTAGCTTTGGTTCATTTTTAGCTACTGCTGAAAATCTGTTAGAGAACCACACTATGTTTTATTTGTTCCTTTGTCCACTGATGGGATGTTTAAATATCTTTCCAGTTTCTCTCTTTTTGTAAATTTTTTCCTGACTTCCTTGACAGCTCTAAATGGATAAAAGTCTTTTAGTTTTTTAAATTTCTTGGTGAGACTGACCAGGCCTCCAGAGAAGAATTCCTATTATGTCTTTTCTGCCTGCCTCTGCCTCAGCCTTGACAAGTACCAGGTCCTGACTTCAAGGATTGCTATTGTTTCCTGCATTTGTTCTGTTTGCTAACATATTTCATTCCTAGCCAGCCTTAAGATATAGATTACAGAATGATGAATATGGGAAAAATGAATATTGTTCATTAGGTCTTAAAATAAAACTGGTTAATTCTATGAAATTATCCCTATAATGACTATACATAGTCATTAAACAATGACTATATATATGTAATATATATATGGCCAAGACTAAGTCCTTAGATAAGTTGTGGTGCATCGACTCCAAAGAAAATTATTTATTCTTGTCCATGATGATTCTGAAAGCTGTGTATTAGTTGAAATCATATGACATTGATCTTGCCAGCTCAACAGAGCTGAATATCATCAATTTTATGTCATTTACCTTAAATGGAACAGAAGAAAACAGATGGCAATATAACATTTGATGAAAAATGCAGAAAGAAAAATTACATCTATAATATATAGAAGTATGGGGAA
The DNA here is from genome assembly GCA_004027025.1 of Myocastor coypus. Lineage (NCBI taxonomy): Eukaryota > Metazoa > Chordata > Mammalia > Rodentia > Myocastoridae > Myocastor > Myocastor coypus. Next base: position 96,940 of record PVJA010001680.1, on the reverse strand, counting down.
AGAACAAAATTAAAAACAGCTATACGGAGGAATTAGAATGGGAGGAAATTGAAGCTCATTAAGCTTACATCCCCAGAACACTGCACTCCGCACATCATTTCTTCAGTCTCCTCCCACACAAAATCAGAAAGCTATTATTATAGATCACAACACTGGTTCAAAGGACACTGAGTGCTGCATAGCTCCCCTATTTCTGCTGTTTTGCTTGCATAGTTTCTCCTACACATAGTCTACCATGGTCCAAGAATATTAAAAGGAAAATTTTATAAATAATACATAGTTTTCAAAAGCCTTTAGTATATATTTTTTATAATTGCTCCTTTTCATTATTGTTTTATTACTCTATTCCTGTGTCTAATTTATTAATTAAACATTATCATAGATATGTATATACATAGGAAAAATATAGTATATATACTGTTTGGTACTATCTATGGTGCCAAGCATCCACTGAGGTCCTGGAATGCCCCTCAAGCTTCATGGATAAGGGTGGAAATCACTGGAGACTGCTTAACATCTATATAAGTCAAGTACCAAGCTAGAATTTGCATTGGGGCCTCTTTGATTCATGGCTTTGCCCATATATCCCTCAGGCATGATGAAAAGCCAACTTCTGTTTGTAATTGTCCTAAGAGTATTTGTGTAAAAAATAAAAATTTAAATAAAAATGTTCTAAAGGGGTAGGAAATAAGTAAAAGGTATAGTCAGAGCTCTTTTCCTACTCTCTTTCACTCCAGAGTGACAGCACCTACTAGGAGGCTCTTTGATTTACCAGCTGTGCCCTGAGGGTTTCTGGTATAGAACTGAAGGCTGCTGGGAAGCGGGTGACAAGCAACAGACAGAGTCTATTGAATTGGCAATGGGAGAAGCTATGTACCGCCTAAGGGCACTTGATCAAAGCTCTTGAACAAAGACTTCTGAACTATTATATGATGTTGTCAAGAGCAAAATGAGACCCTGAAACTGTGTAGGTGTGTGGGAGCTCTCACTGAGAATCACCATGTTCCACCCTGAGTCCCGTGCAGCAAGGGAAGCGGCATGGGTTCTGGGCTTCTTAGGATAGTTCCCATGCAGATGTGGGATCTTGGATCCATCCTTAGAGTTCAGCTTTCTCATTCACAAAGTGAAGGCTGTACTTCCTCCAAATGTTTCTACAGTCCTTCTTCCTACTCAAAGAGAACTTTCTAATTTAGGACCTGGAGAAAGTACTCATCAGACTCTTGAGAGTTAAAAAACTTCTTTTGCCTTTTAACTTTACTTTTTCAGAAGAGAGGCCTTCCATCAGCATCTGTGTTTTTTCCTCCGCGCACTGCTATGACCACTCCCTCCCTCCTAGAGAATCTGGAGGAAAACTAAGTCTTCGTTCGATTTAGTGAGTGGAGATACTTTGTTGCCAGAGTGGAAAACACGTTGTTCAGCTTTTGCCTCATCATCTACCAAAAAAATGGTCTATGGTCCTCTCTCTGCTCATGTTTTCAGGCAGAAAGTATGCTGGGGCAGCAGATCTGCCTCCAAGGGATGCTCTGAAGGCTCCGGCTTCCTCGCTGGCTTCCTTGCCAGCTTTCTGGCCCACCAGGCACTGGCTAACGCCACTGCAGCTGCTGGCTTGTACCAGTTATACAGCTCTTCAGAAGGCACCAACTGTATGAACACAGGGCGTGGCAACAGGAAACAGTAGGAAGCCTTGGGGCTTCAAGGTCAATCTTCATGCTTAGTACATCAACCCCTAATTGGGGGGATTAGCACAATCAGGAATGGGATTGCTCCAAGCTCTATTAGCCAATAATTAAAAACCCAAAAGAGAAAAATGATGAATATGTTTGACCTCAGACCTCAAAGATAGAACCAAAGTGTGGGGAAAAAAATATAGCAAACAGGATGAGGTACGTCAAATTGTCATTAGGAGTCAGAGATGAAGTTATCAGAGAAGGCAGAAAAGTGGGTGGCAGAATTTAAATTACAGTATGTTTCCTCAATTGAGTTTTTTTTTTTTAGAGAGAGTGAAGGTGCAAGCACTGAGCTTGGAACTCCAGGATCTGAGAACAAAGTAGAGAGGTGGGTGAGCGAGCCCAAGCCAAGAGGCCAAGAGGTCTGTCCCTGTTTCCTGAGCAGTGTCACACATCTGTGGGGTTGTACTAGGAGGAGAAGCAGGGTGCACAAGCAGACTTCCTCCCCATGACATCAAGGTCTTGTCACCATCTCTGTGACACTTGAGCAGAGGAAAAGCTAGACCATTCCCTCTGTTGATTTCCTTAACCAAAAAACAGTGACCTTGCTTGCTTCTCAGGTGCTTGGGAGTATATGAGAAGAGAATCCACATAAAATCTGATCATCTGTCTATAAACCACAGAATGGTACCCTAATAGCCTAATAGCATGTGTTCTCAGAGGGTAGGGACCATTGCTGCATTTGCTGATTATGTCTAATCTCATTTTCTTAGAAAATGTTTAGCATTGTTATTGACATTGTATTATAGGAGAATGCACTTATGAAAACTTTGTTTCCCTCTTTATCCTTCCAAGGCCACATTGCCCCGACTAGACACCAGATAAATACATGGGTGTAATTGACCTTATCTCTTTCCATCTAAAGATTCTGTTTTTGTTTTGTTTTTTAATGCTACTTTAAGAACCATCACCATATGGGTAGATGGGAACTACCCTGAGCTAATTAAGGTAGTCTTAGTCATATTCTTCTTCCAAGTTAGGACCAGAAAGGCAGGATGCTACATGCAGGTCCTCCTTTGATTGATATTATTATTCTTATTACTACTATTATTATTATTATTATTGTTGGTGTTGTTGTTGTTATTATTGTTTTGGCTTGGGGTTTTTTGGTGGTATCAGGGATTGAACTCAGGACCTTGTGCTTGCCAGGCAAGCACTTATTCCTCTGAGCCATCTGCCTGGCCCAGATTGATATTTGATGTCATTAATTTGTTTCATTTGAATGATTTTCAAATTTCTTTCTTATTTTCAGCCCTGAACTCACCCAAAATTCAAGGGAGAGAAAATAGACAGGTTCCAGGAGATAATTTTCCACTTCAGATTAAGTTGAGACTGTCTACAGGGAAAGGAGCCTCTGTTACAGTAAAGACTGAAGAAGGATGCTTTTTCCAATTTAAATAACTTACTTTAGGAACAGAAAATTTACCTACTTTCTTATTTCCAGACTAAACAGTTGATCATAAGGGTTTGGGGTTCTGGAAACTTTCCAATTTGTGGGAAAATTGAATTCATTTTGTGGCAGACCAGAGCTAGTAGGCTAATCAAGTTCCAATTATGATCTACTATCTGATCCTAGTAAACAACCTTTTGCATTAAGCATCTTGTAGCCCATGGGTTGATAAAGTCACACAACATCTTCAGTAACCAAGACCCCGTGACCATCTTCAGGCTGGCATAACATTAGGAGCATCGTGGATGATTAACAGATGTACATGCAAGTTTAAACACCGAGGTTGTCTGTCTAGACAGCTAGTCAAACCTCTTCAGGACCCCATCTATGACTCTACCTCCCTCCAGCTGTGGTGATGATTGACATTTTGGAAACTTTAGGGACATAGTAACTTCTAAACACAGAGTTTCAAAGTGAAAGAAGCAAGAGAACAGGATGGTGTCCACAGAACTTCTGCTTAGGCAGTGTTCACAAGTGACAAGGGTAGTTTGAGGCTCTGTAGTTTGTGACAGAAAAAGAAGAGCTCAGATCTTGGAACTCCAAGACCAGTGCTATTTCAACCATCTGGCTTGGATATTGAGAAATATTTTGATACTTTTGCCATTGGTTTCAAACATACAATAATATATTCTAAGTTAGTTTAGGCAGGGCTCAAACTGACCTCAGCTTTTGTTTTTTATCTTTTTCCCCCCATCCTCTCACCGTCATTCTCCCCAGGAACTTGTTGGACACAAGACACAACCCCAGTCTGCTGGAGTCTGTTTACTCTACCCAAGATCTTGTCCAACAAACAGAACTGTGCCCTTCCTAAAAGTATTTGGAGTACAGGAAAGGTGGAAGACTTCTTCCACCTTCTCTACTTCTTGCTGGTTTTCCTTCATAAAGACAGTCATATATCTGCTTGGTGAGGGGGTCACACTGGTCATTCAGCTGATCAGCTATTCTCTATGGGCTGTACTGTGACAATTGTAAGTTAGTGCATGCCAGGGGCTGGCCTTGTAGCTCACTGGCTTCAGGGATATCTGCCGGGTTGATTCATTTTCTTCATGCTCATGCTTCATCTTAAGCATCACACTTGGAGATGAGTAATAAGACACCCGGTAGCCTCCTCCCCCAACAGGTCATATTGTTCTGCCAGATTTGCCAATTATGATATAAACATTTATTAGCATTCTTCTGAAACCTAGCAATTAAAAAGAAAGGAAGCTACTGTCAGATACCATCTTTATTTTTCAGTCTTACAATTGCACTGGAAGACCATAGAGGCCTTTCTACCAGAACTGACAAATATCCCAAGACCACTTTTTAGGCACCAGGCCTTTTCCCCAGACTCTTTCTGAGCTTGTGATGAGAGGCTTCCAACACCTCATAGATCAGAGGTATCACAAGAGACACAGAGAGGAACAGCCTGCAGAGCAGGGTGAAGTCATTTCAGATGGGGCCTGGCTTGCAGAAGCATGCTTTATGGACAAGTGTGGGTAAATGGACATCAGGCCCTTTCAAGGCAGAAATCCTGGATAAAACTGCTGAGAACATTAACACAAACGTAGAATATTCCCAAAGTGGCTGGCTGAAGCACTTTATGAGATGTGGGAATATTGTTTATGGTCATCAGGAATTTGGGAAACCCTTTGGAATGGAAGCTTCCAATGTCTCCAAGGATGCACAAAGCTGTTCATATGGCAGAGTTTGCTTTTATCACTCCAGATGTGAGATGCTTTTCTTGATACATAAGCAAGAGAGATTGAGGACACTTCATACAAAGAAGAAAATGCTTTGCAAAAAAATCCATGAGAGGTAGAGGGAACCAGCTCATTTATAATCCTCCCCTGTCATCACAGAAAAGAATATCTCCCCTAGAGTTGCCTCCCACCCCAGCTCTTAGCCCTGTTTTCATTTCACAGCTCTTGCCATCTGCTCTGTAGGGTGGTCATCCTCTTCAATGAGACTGTCAGCTCTCTGAAGTAGGGGCTTATATATATATATGTCTTACTTATTTTTGTACCAATGCATCAACTAGTATCATATCCTTTAGACATTAGATAGATTGTTTTAAAAATCAGTTATACTTCAAATATTGAACAGCAGTCACAGTCGTAAGTCCAGTACTATAGTGTGCCTACTATAGGCCAGGCCTGTTCATGGATTTGAATCTACCACAATACAGGGGAAGATGAAAATACCATCACCTCTGAAAGCACTATTGGTTAGAAGAGCTAACAGTTACTGAGGGCTAATGTTAGGCACTATTCTATGCATTCCATACACCTTTTCTTCTTCAGGCCTTATAATGACCCTGGAATGCAGGATTATTAGTATTAAATTAGTATTAAATCTATTTTATTTGAGCACACTGAGGCACAAGAGTAACTGCCATCCAGACTGACTTGGAGGAGTTCACTGGGGGAGTCAGACCCTACACATGAGGAAGAAGATGGTGATGATGACTACATTCATAATATTAGGAATAATAATAATTTGAAAAGAGTTTTAAATGAAAAATAAGAAGACCACACTTAAAACCCAAGAAGGTGCACAAGCTATGTAAGTGGGTATGTGTGCATACAAGAGAGAGGAAAAAAGATGTAATTTAAGTATAATAAAGCATCTCAGTCAGATGAAGGAGTGTTTCTTTCCTGCATACATTTGGTGGATCTCATGCCATAGTGTTGATGAATGTTTAGTAGATAGATTTCCAGGTGTACTTGGTTGATATTTTCATTTATTTTAATGACTAAGATGAAAGCGAAATAAATAATGAAAACATATGTCAAGACTTCATCTGGTGGGAAAGGCTATAACTTTGTTGCTGAGTTGGATAACAGCTTTGGAACACTGGAAGACAGTCTCCAAATTTTATACCACTCACAAGATAAAAACTATGTATGCAAACCACTTTTAAGTTTTATCTGCATTACATTTTTATGTGAAGACCAGGACACTGGAAGACAGTCTCCAAATTTTATACCACTCACAAGATAAAAACTATGTATGCAAACCACTTTTAAGTTTTATGTGCATTACATTTTTATGTGCAGACCAGGATTTAGAAAACCATAGCCCATAAGCTCCTATTTTGTTTTTATAAATAACAGTAGCAGACTGGCTTTTTCTTTCACATTTTTGAAGGATAATAAAATGAAGAGGATGAGGAAGAAGACGGGTGGGGAGAGGAGGGGGAGGAATGTTGATAAAACTGGGGCAGGTAAAGCCTAAAATAATATCTGGAATATTTATAGAAAAAGTTTTATGACCTTTGGTGTATAAATTGACCAAATAATAAATCAAACCTTTGTTTTAAAGTATTGCTGATTTCTATGGAGTAAATACTCCCTCTGTGGATAATTTTAAGCTAAAAATATAAAGAAGAGCTTAGAAAAGAAGTATAACTCAATACTATTTGATGATATTTCCACCTCATAGATGCACTAGTCATAAATATTCTCAAGAGCACAGAGGTAACAGTAAGGTACAGTGATAATTAGGAAATATGACTTCTGAGGATTGCCTTTATGATAAAAATTTGTGCCACTGTAAATTTATAGAACTTTTTCAGAATGCCTGTATTGAAAATTGGCTCATAAAATTCCTGAAATTGTACCAATTATGTCTTGCAAACACAAAAGATTCTACATTTGAGTTACAGGATATTTGTATTATAGAATTCAAAATATGCCACAGTAATGATGTATTATCTAACTCTATCCAACTCTATGTATCCATATGGATAACTCATGAAATGTGTGTAAAAGGAGTTCAGAAAAACAGGTACCAGCGATAGAAAGGATATTGATTTTTAAAGCAAAGAATATAAGCCTCCACACTATTTACAGTTAGACCTGTGTGTAATGAAGACATAAAAGCATAGACGGGGAGGATGACTTGGAAGTTGTGCCTTCAGTGAACTCTATAGTCTTAGGAAGAGCAAGAAAGAGTGAGATGGGAAAGGGGAGCAAGGAGACCTCAGTTTGTTCTACTTTAAACATTTTTTGTCTTTTTTTTTATAAAAAAAAAAAAAGCAAGTGTTACAAACCTTGACAAATACTATAAATCTTGACAATACTGTGTGCCTGATTTCAAGATATCTTTAAACATTGCAATGAAATTTAGAAAACTATAAGCTATTACTCTGATTCCTGGATATGTTTTTTTTTTATTTTTTAAAAATTCTCTTCCATCCCACAAGTTCAAAGCAAACGAGGATATAAATTCATTCACTGATGACAGAGCACAACACACTACTTGTTTTCAACTCATGGCAGTCAGATATTTGGGAGTTGTAGATGGTCCTCACTCTCGAGCCATTTGCATGTAGATACAGCAACTACTCAGGTCTCCCATAGCCAAGCAGTTTGGAGGTTCTTGTCTTTCCCTCTACACCCTTCCCCACAGCTACCTTTCATTTATTATGTCTAAAAAGTATGAACTGAATGGAGGCTCCTCATTTTGTTTCAAGACCCATAACTGTTTTCTGTCACCTTGGAACTCAATTGTTTGCTAGGGTATTTCAGCCTCCACAAAGAAATTCCTGTTAGCCACAGGTTCCTAGTAAGTACTAGAATTCTACCCACTTCAGTCCTACTGGTTCCAGGAGGTTCTGCCATAGTTTGAATGCACCTCCAATGCCTGTATTGGAAACTCAGTCCCGAAGTCATATGTTAAAGGTGTTTGGAGATGGGACCTTAGGGAAATACTTGCTATGGGTTGTGCCTGGATGTCGTCCCAAGGCTTCACACCGTCATGGGGCAGCTTGTAGAGTTTTTGACTGACTCATGGACCAATGCAAGGATTAAGGGTGTGAGTGCTCCACCCACCCTGGGGCGGGGAGCCCCAAAGAAATCTGGAAGGGAGAGAGGCTAGTTCTCTGCTGCTCCTCCCTTTTTAGTCTTACAGCTTTTGCTGTTTTTCATCACATGAATTGTTGCCCTCTGCCATGTGTCACTCTTCCTTGGAGACTGAAACCTGCAGAAACCATAACCTAAATAAACCTTGTCTTTCTTAATTCTGGGTGTCAGCAGAAAAGTAATCAGGACAATACTGTAATTAGGATTAGATAAAGATAGGGACCTGTAATGGAATTACTGACTTTATGAGAAGAAGAAGAAAAATATGAGCAGGCATTCTTCCTCTGTCTCTCTGCCATGTTATAATACAGCAGAAAGATACTCATCAGAGGCTGGCAGCAGCTTGGACTTATCAGCTTCTGGAACTATGTGCTAAATAAGCTTATTAGTTAGTTACCCAGACTCAAGTATTTTGTCATAGCAACAGAAAATGAAATAGCATAACTTCCAAACAGATTCACTAGAGATGGATTACCAGACCAAAATTCAAGATAATTCAGCAGAGGAAAGAAATATTGTTGTGGCTGTGTTTTCTATTCAGGCTGCTCATGCTTTAGCTGCTTCAAGTCAGTGCTCGAGAGTAGGAGGCATGGCTTAATTTTGGCCTGAATGAATTCACTCCTGCCATCTTCATTCTGTACAGTAGCCTAGTACGTATATTAGGTAGGACAAATTCTACTGGGCTTGTCAAGCCACAGACCCTCTTGGCCTGCAGAATGCTGCTTTTACTACTACCTGAATGATTTTATTTAAAGATGTAATGAGACATTCCTGCCCTAGTAAGTTGGCAAAGGCCAACTCCAATGCATGCTGTTAGACTTCAGTTTCTTCGGTATCTGGGAAGAAAAGTTTCAAATACTTTTCTTTCAAAAGATGCTCATGGTCCAGGCATAAATATTTTCATCATTTGTGAAGCCTTCAGATTCCAACAAGAGTTCTTGCAAAATGAAAAATAAATATTTAGAAGTCCCAATATAGAACATTAAGAAATGCATATGCTCAAGAGTAAGGGCCTGAGTTCAATCCCCAGGTCTGGAAAAAAAAATGTATGCTTCAATTTCTTTTTTTTTCTTTTTGTTTTAATTTTATTTATTATTATTTTTTTCTTTATTTCAGAACCCTTGTTTGTTTATTCACTCATTTTTATGGCCGGCTCAGCCCACCCTGAGGGCAGGGCTGGCGCAGCATGTGGTGCCGGGAATCGAACCGCAGTCCCTGAAGCTGCCCAAGCTTCCCCAAGCAGGCGCTTTAGACCACTGAGCCATCCCGCCGGGCCCTTCAATTTCTTTATTTTACAAAAAAGCAAATGAAATCCACAGAGGTAAAATCACTGTCCCAAAACCACATCCATATTAAGTGACAAAGGTAAGGATGAATTTCAGATGGTGAAATTCAGTTGGCCAGTTGAAGCTGTCTCATACATCCTTCCACTGCAATACATCTGTTCCCCTTACCTTGCTCCTATAGGTTACTCAGTTCCATTAAAAATTAATGAAATAAAACCTCTAGGCCATCCATGTCCAGGACCTCAGATTTAACTAGAGGGCAAGACTTTTATTTATATAAAAAAATTGTAGAACAGAATACACAAAAGGATATGTAGTATATGAAGTATAACAGTTTTATTAATTGGGGCCCTCTGAAGAAATAAAACCAATAGGACACACGTGCATGCACACATGCGCGCGCGCACACACACACACACACACACAGGCATATAAGCATGCACAAAAGGAGATACAGGAATCAGATCATGCAGTTATGGGAAACAAAAGTTCCATCATCAGTAGTTTTTCAGGCTGCAAGTCCAGGATAGCTGCTAGTGTGATTCAATCTGAGTGCAAAGAGCTGAGATTTAGAGAGTGGATTTAAGAGCATAAACCCCAAACTGAGTCCCAAGAATGAAAAACACCAATGTCTTGGGTTAAAAAAAGATGTCTATCTCTGCTCAGAGACAGCAAATCCTTTCTTTGTCTTTCTATTCTTAAACCCTGAATGGATTAGGTGATGCCAAACTTTTATGATGAAGGTGATCATATTAATATGTTAATCTCTTCCAGAAAATCCTTCATATATACCCAGAAATAAGATTGTAGCAGCTACCTGGGAAGTCCTTAAGCCAGTGAAGTTTCAAGTCACCATGATGATGGTAATGCTAGAACATTATCAACGCCCATGTAGTCCTGCCTAATCTCTCACTCCTACATTTCTCTAAGTTACTAATATTGAGTTTCATGCTTATCCATTCTTCTAAAAAATGTTTTATGCCTGTATCCCTAAGTAATTTATTATCTCACTTTTCTTCTCATAAGCTTTGCAAAATCATATACCCAATGTCAGCTTTTGTAGCTTTTTCACTGTGTGATTTAATGTACAGGTTGGAAATTTTGACAGATTAATAAGCCTGATACTACCAAGCATTACTGGGAATTTAGAGCCATGTGCCTTGCCACTAATAATGTAAATACTGTATAAAACATCATAATATTTTATAAGATTTAATAAAGACATTTGTTATCTCCCAGAAATTTCTCTTTTTTATAGCTTATGTTATAAGTATCTCCCACAGTTAGATGTGTTAAAGGTTTTGTCTCTAGCTTGATGCTATTTAGACATGGTGGAAATTACAGGAGGGGAAATGTAGTTGAAGGCCTTCTGGTCATTGCAGTACTGCCAGAAAGGGAGTAGTGTGCCTGTGGCCACTTTCTCTTTCTGTCTTTTGCTTTCTGGCCATAACAGGTGGACTTTGTCCAGCATGTGATCCCTGCTAGGATATATTTTCTTGACACAGGACAAAAAGCAATGATTCTAATCAATTATGGTCCAAAATTATGAGTCAAAATATACCTCCTCTCTATATAAGTTGATTACCTTAGTAATTTGTTGGATAGAAAAGCTTCCTGATATATGCTTGCAAACCCATACTCTGGGCCAATTTTTATACACATGCAATGGAAAAGTCATGGCAAATATCTATTGTGGTATTGTCCATGATAGCAGACACTGGGTTTGAGGTATTTAAAATCACAGGGATTATTTTTATTTTTGAATGAATCACTCTCAAACTGGATAGTATACTGTTTGCCTTAGGAAGACTTAAGGGAAGGTTGTTTTATCTATTTCATTTGTGCTAAAGCAACTTGGACTAATACTAGGTAGGAATGTGCTATTCACGAATACATGGCATCTTTAGGCAAAGCAGTATGAAATGGTAATTTCTAGCTTTTGGAAATCAATTGAATTGATACCATCAAGACTTGGTGGCAGAATCTCTAAACTCATGTATCAGAACTTGGAGAGGATGGGACAAATGACAGCAGGTGAATGGGGAGAGAAAGTGAAGAGCTTGCAGATCGCAGACCTGCGCTCACATCCTTCCGCCTCATTTTCTCATCATCTATGGAGCATCAGAGTTTGTGTTCAGTGCAGGGAGCCATGTTTCTTGATTCTGAAAGTCATTAGAGTAATTTTGGGTACTTGTTATCCACTTACAAGTATAGACATTTTGATTTCATGTTCAACATGGAAGGGCTTTTTTTGTTTTAATTTGGAAGGCATGATATAAGTTTGAGGTTTGAGTTTTCCCCTAAAATCATATTTTGTTAAAAAAAGAATAATTATTTTCATCTGAAAATTGCCACCTCTACTGTTGCCACAGAGCAACTGTTGCATGGTCAAAAGAGAGCAAAGGGATAAATGCATACACACACAGGCGCCATGTGTTAAACTAGAGGAGATCCTCCAGTTCGTCATACAAAACTCACAGGGTCATAGACATTCCCAAATCCCATGCTGTCTTCCCTGCAGAAAGGTGTCCAGTGTCCTGGAACACCACAAAGGAGCTCACTTAGCTCCCAAGGGGTTAAGTAAGTGGGCTGGCCCTAACGTAGGAGAGCTTCTGACCAGGACCTAGTCCTGAGGAAAATCTTTGTGCCTATCAAGTTTTCACTTCCTCAGAAAGAGGTTTCACCTACAATTCTCTGAAAAGAAAATGCTTTGTTTGTATCTGCTATTTTGTTTCCACTCTTTTTTAGAATGTTTTGAGAGTCCTTCCTTACCTGGCTTCTCAGGAGACATTGTTTGTACTTTCCTCAAGTATAAGGGAAGCCTGACAAGTTCGCGAGAAACCTCAGTAGGGTATGTACAAGAGGAATACCAAGGACCCCCAGAAGGTCAGTTTGATCCTGTCTTGTCAATAGTTTCCTTCCTGATAACACTTCCTGCAGTTTCTACAGCTCCTGGCTGAGAGCCAAGTTCCACAGAGCCCACAAGAAGCTTCCTGAAGACTGAAGGGGAAGCCTTTCACAAGCTAGGGCCCTCTTCCACCTCCTGCCCTTTCTTTCCCCTTTCCAAGTATATACTAAGACTTAGAATTTTTTCAGCACTAACTGCACATTACTGGAGTGGAGGAGGGGGAAGTCCACAATAATGGTGAGAGAATGTTTCCAGCCCATCGGGGGAACTCAGGCTATTTCTACGCAGAACGCAAGGAAGTGAGAAACTGTCAGCATCCTAGAAAAGCATGCAGCACTTTACCACTGAGAATTTTATACAACACACACGCACACACACACACACACACACACACACGTGTGTGTACGCACGCATGCACATACATACCAGATGACATAAACTGGTGTTCATGATGTGAACTGACAGAACTTAATCCTTTCTCTGTGGTTTGAGAACTTCTGTAGTACAAAACAGTGTCCATGGTTTGAAAAGAAAATTGTGTGCTAAAGGCAAGGCCACAGTACCCTGGAAAAGGCAGGGGAAACACATCAGTGCCCTAGGACATGCCTACGGTGGTCAGAAGGATGCTTTGAAGTCAACTTTTGGCACTTTCAAGTAAAGAAGGGATAACAAAATTTATGTAGTTAGCATCCCATGTCTGGGAGACTATGTGTGCCAAACAGAGACCAAAAGTTAGGAAAGGTTGGCCTGGCCAGATGGCTCAGTGAACTAAAGCACCTGCTTAGGCAGGCACAGTAAGTGGGGTTCGATCTCCAGCACGCTGTGTGTGCTGAGATGGCGACTGAGACTGGGTGTGGTGGCACGCATCTATAATCCCTGTGCTTGGGAATCTGAAAACAGGACAATAACTATAAGTGCAAACTATAGTGAGACTCTATAGACCCTGCACTAAATACATTTTTAAAAATTATGAGAGGAGAAGGTTCAGCATTGCTGATTCTTTGAGGAAGAAATTCTCAAAACAACCTGTGAGGTTGTAGCCTGAAGATGCCCACATGAACCTGGAAAAGAACTGAGAAGCCTCTGTCCCCAGGACTTCTCTGGGACATAGCACACCACACATCTCTGTATCTCCCAGAAGAATTGCCCCAGATGCAAGGGCCCCAAGTTCTCTAATGTTTTCAATGCAATATGAATTATACACAAGTAGAATGGACTTAAACACCATTTTTTGTACAGAAAGCAAGACTGAGAAGGTGGGTGTCAAAGTCAAAATGAGCAGCAGGAAGGTGCTGTTCTCAGGCTGGAGATGAATGTACTTGTGGCTGTGTGGAGAAGTGTTTCTCCAAGTGATTCTCTGGAAAAATTCACAGGTGGGGCCTTGAGAAGGACACACTCTTGCCACAGAATAGGTGTTTACATTATTGCCAGCAAAATCTCTTTTGGCCCATATTGAGTCTCTCACATTCTCAAAGGAGGGATGGACCCTAGAGCTTTGGGTAAACCTAAGAAAACCAATTTTGATAAATGGCTGAAAATAGAAATTCTAACCTTCTCCTTCCTGTGTCTTAATTTCTATACTTAGAGGTAGGAAAATAGCTTACTCAAATGTATTTGTGATTAAGGGAAACACCAATGTTGATAATCCTTCAGAAAAGTCAAAGTGCCACATACAGCAAATGCCTATGAGAGACAGCAAGAGCTTGGAGCTCTGACTTCTCAGATACACCCTCATCAACCCAGAGCAACTTCCTGAACATGACAGGCATTTCCGGGGGGACAAGAAGCAAAGTGACAGGAGAAAAGTATGTTTTTCATTGAATGTGTACTAAGTACCACAAATTGTGCTGAGGACTACTTGCACCTACCTCATTCAGTTTCATAAAGTGTCTACACAATGTTTAACATTGTTCATGTTTAATAGTCTAGATATCAGGTCAATATTGGAGAAAAGCTCACCAGTGAAGGAAGCTGGTAGAGCCCATCCTTCATACAAAAGGCTACACAAGTGAGCTACCCACTCTTACTACCTCTTATACCTAGAGTGTGAGGATATGCACCCATCATGGTACATAAAGCCTTGAATGAAACCTTGAGCAGGCTCTGTGAAGATTTTCACTGCTTGGTGAAAGATGCACAGTTTGGAAGCCTTTCTCTTTTCTTCATTACACCTCCCCAGTTTTCCATGTGCCATTTGAACTGTATCAGTCATTCCACAGCTATGATGGCAAACATCACATTGCAATCAATCACCAGTGCCCATGGTGAAGGAGCCTCACTATGTTCACATAGACAGGAAGGAGGGCGAGCAGGAAGGAGAATGTTCCATCACGCTGCCCCACTTTGCTGTAGCTTCCCTGTGGTGCATATGTTGGCAAAGCTTCAGAGGAAGCTGCTGCAAAGCAGACACACCGTCCCTAAGCCCCTAAGGCACAGCAGCACGGGGCAGAGCACAGAGGAGAGAGCTTGAAGCTTTGTGATGATAACCAACACAGAATGTATGTTAGCTTCCCAGAGCTGCTGGAACAAATATGTGATCATGAACAGCGCGATTCAAACAACCAAAATTTATTCTTGTGTAGTTCTCTAGTCTAGAAATCTTCAATCAAGCTTCTTTTGGGGAGTCACGCCTACACTGAGATTCCACCTCACCCCCATCAGAATTCTGCCATCAAGGAGATAGATGGGTAGACAGACAGACAGACAGACAGACAGACAGACAGATGCTGGCAAGGCTGTGGGGAAGAAAGGAAGTCTTATATACTGCTGGTGTGAGTATAAACTACTACAGACATGATGGAAATCAGTATATGGGTTCAAACAACTAAAAATATAACTACCATTTGATTCAGATATGTAACTTCATATTATATTATATTATTCAAAAAAACTAAAGTCAGCATACTTTAGAGCTAACTGGCACGATTTACAATAGCTAAACTATGGAAACAGGCCTAGTGCCTGCTACTGATGCAGAAAGGGTGATGTACAGTGGAATATTTCTCAGCCATAAAGAAGAATGAGATTCTGAAATTTGCAGTCAAGTAAAAGTATAGGACATTGTGACACGTGAAATAAGACAGAGAAAAAGAACAGTATCACATTTTCTCTCACATATGGAATCCACAGTGGGGGGAAAGAGATAGTCAGAGACAGAGTCAGAGAAAGAGAGGCAGAGAGAGGCAGAGACAGAGAGACAGAAAAAAGAAGAAGTGAGGAAGGAGAGAGTAAGAAGAATGAGAGGGAAGAACAAGAACATGGACCTGCTCCTGTCCATCTGTGTCTTCCAGATGCACAGAAGGAGGCTTTGTTGTGTGGACATAGTTTGAGTCACTGCGCAAAACCAACAGTGCTTCATTTCCATCAGTAAACATATACAAGAACCCTATTCCCAAATATAGACAACTTTGGATGCTCTGGGTGGATATGAGCGTTGGACAGATGCTCTACAGTTGGACACAAAACGATTTAGCCCTGAGGCAGGATTGGAGGCTCAGATGACCTGGGAATACTGTGAAACTGCGTTCGCTGGGCCATTTGTGGGAGTGGGGGCCAGTAATACAACAGATTCAGAGAGGAAAGGTCCAGCCCTTCTATGAGAACACAAAGGTGCTGTGACTCTACTCAAATCCCACAATGTTGATGCAAATGCAAGATGATCTACTCCTTTCCTACTAATAAACTTTAAAATATATAAAATACATAAATATATATGTGCTTTAATATGAGGACAGAAGTGGAAGAAATAAACCCACACTGAGGAACCACTCTGTGTCCGATTATTTGCATAGGGTCTCTGGGGTTTGTCTGATTCAAGAGCAATTCCAACTCCGATATGCACCAGGAGGAGATGGGCCACAACACACTGAGAAACACAGGATGTGTGCCAGGAATCCCAAGCGTGATGCAAGCAAGGGGCATGGAGAACAGTAAAGTTAACAATACAAAACGTTTGGAGCAAGAGATGGTCTATTTAATACACTTAAGATGTTTGCAAAGAAAACATTTCCAGACTCTCTAGATCCCTGTCCTGGCTGACTCTGACCTGTGTACAAATCCATGAGCCCCTTTGAGCCTCAGATTCCCAATGTATACAACTGAATCTTTCAATATCCATAAAAATATATAGAACAGTGGATTTATGTTTGTTAGGGAAAATAGTACTTGGGACAGCAGACAATAAGTGTCAGCAGACATTGGTGGTGTTACAAGAAGACTATAATTTGTCAGTTGTCCTATTTATTTACTTCTTTCTTACCATATGAGGTGAGATTTTCTTCCAGAATATTTTCCAGTAGTATAGCATGTGTGTATTGGGGTAGGGAAGGGCAAGGTACTGAAAAGAATACTGAGCTGACAGAGAGGGTTGTTGTTGCTATTATTATCATCTTCTGCCATTTTGGGAAACCTACCCTTGTATTTGTCCACATGGCTACACTGAACTACGTATAGCTATGCCAAGATAAAGGAGATTCCTTTCTTCTTCTAGAACTTAAGTTATGAAGATGAGAACAGGGTAGGGAAGCTGCCATCTTTCTCAGATGTGTTGAAAGCCTGGCTGAAAACATCTAGGAGAAACGCAAAGCAAGAAATGGAAGAAAGAGCACCCTGATGGTGTTTGACTTTGTCAACCAGACTGTACCTGTAGCCCCTGGTTAGCTATCCCAGTGACTATCAATTAATTTATATTTCAGTTCTATACCAATTTGAGGTGTTTTTCAGTTTTGCATTCCTTCCAAAATATTATTTTTTAAATCTGAATCATCTAGCAGTTATTACGTAAGTTTATGAGTAGAGCTTTTGGTAAATAAAAGTTAAATGTCTCCAACTTCTTTTTTTCTGGTACTAGGACTTGAACTCAGGACCTTGGGTTTGCCAGGCAGGTGACTATGCCACTGAGCTACAGATAGCATCACATAATACAGCAACCTGTATTGAATTCCTATTACTTTGTTTAGTTTATCATTTCAAATGCTGGTATCTTTTTTTTTCTATCACTATTTTGTATTCTTTAAAAAAATAGAGCTGGGGAGATAACTTGATGGTCTAAGTGCTTGTCTGACATGTGCAAGGCCCCAAGTTTGATCCCCAGTATAGCACTCTGTGCTACACTGGGTGTGCTGTCTATCCAGCCACTGAAACTAGGCATGGTGGCGCATGCCTGTAATCTTAGCACTAGGGAGGTTGACACAGGAGGATCACTACAAGTCCAAGGTCCATAGTGAGATCCTGTACCAAATAAGTAAAATAAAGAAATAAATTAAATAAATAAAAATAAAGTAGTTCCTAAGAAATAACCAAACACCCTACCCAAGAATCTCTAATCCACATTTCCTTCTATCTGGATAGAAAGCCTAAATTTGGTTCTATAGCAGATTTTCTCAGACATTTTATTAGTCACAGAGGTTTCTCTCATCCCTGGGATAACCCTGGAAGACTTTTGCCACCAAAACCCCTGTCTCCATTCCCTATGCTGACATCAGCCCACTGAGAAGCCCAAGGGGGGCATCCATGGAGCTGCCAGAGCCCCAATGGGCAGACTTAGAAACTCCTCCTGAACCCCATCAAACTTCACAGCACACTGAGTTGATTTATGAAAAAAGGTTATTAAAGCATGGAAGAGCTCCTGCTGGAGAGAAAATTATCTGTGTAAACAAAGTGTTATTATGGGAATTAGAAAGGCTGCATGTGGGAAAGGTCATTAAAATAAAAGAAAAAAAAAAGAAAAAGAAAGAAAGAAAACAGCACATAAGTCTTTCCTAAATCACCAAACGCACATGAGAAACGATAATATCTCTATCTCACAGGCTTCTTTTTGGTCATTTCTTGTTCCCGCTCAGAAGGAGTCATTTGCAAATGAGAAGCAACTGAGTGTCTTAAATTAGAGAGACTTTCTAAGACATAACTTATGAAGTTGAATTTTTGAAGGATGGCTCATTTAGAGACGGCCTACTAACACAGAAATGGTGTTTGAGGCCCTGGGGTCTTATTTTCTCTTTTACAAACAATAGACTAATTTTTCCCTTGCTTCAAATGACATAATTTGATATTTTCCACTCTTTCGCCTAATGAGAGGACTGCATAACCCTTATGCTCTATGTGGTAGAATACTTCACACAAATGGTTTTCAGG
This sequence comes from Myocastor coypus, assembly GCA_004027025.1. NCBI lineage: Eukaryota > Metazoa > Chordata > Mammalia > Rodentia > Myocastoridae > Myocastor > Myocastor coypus. The sequence continues at coordinate 78,593 of PVJA010001680.1, read as the reverse complement.
ATTTGAATTACTTTAAAAAAAATCAGTTTGCATTAATTTTATTTTGAGCTAAGGCCAAATTCCTCCCATAGAAATCATATTGGGAAATAGTTGGTTTCATTAAGATATTTTATTCAAGTTTGGTTCTCTGAGCCAGAGACTTGGTCTTAGCAAGGTGTTCTGACAGCCCAGTTTACATTGCTGGTCTACATTCTTCAAGTGCATACACTGATTTTCTTTTCATTCACTCTTTGGACCATTAATTCAAGAAAATGATGTTACAACTAAATGCTTCCAAAGGAGTTTTTGTTTGACTACAAAATTAAGCACAATTAAATGATAATATTAAGTTATTATTGTGGAATTTTACCCAGAGGTCTTGGTATGCCTGAATTCTTGCTTGAGTATACAACTACTTCCTTTATAATTCTCCTAGAAGATAATAGACAAAGGATACAAAAAAGAAAAGAAAAAAGAAAAGACAGGGGGTTTTGTCTGAGAAACCAAAATGAAATTTAAGCAAGCTGAATTTCTATAGAGAGCCCCTGGCCCCAAGGGAAGTATACTTGAATGGATTAGAAGCAAGCAAGAAGGCTCTTCTTAGGACCTAAAGGAGAAGCAGCATCCACAGAGAGATGGTGGAACCTCCTCCCAGTGCAGCAGAAGCAGGCCAGGGTACCACCTTTAAAGCCTGTGAGTGACTCTGCTCAAAGAAGCCAACACCAGAGTTCTTTCTGTAGACAGAAGAATGGTTGGAAAGTAAAGGGTAGAGCCAATGAACTTTTCTCCACTCTTAGAAAGCAAAGTATAAAACTCTTTCACATTACCGGGACTGTGAATGTTAGAATATGACTCTTTGGCTCATTTAGAAGAAATGGTCTCACTTCCTTTTAAGTGTTTTCTTTGTCATAATATTAAAACTAACTTATAATCAACTTATGAATTTGGACCAAAAATCCATAGTACTGAATTATAATATGTTCTAGAGTTCCCATAGTCAGGTCCTCCAAATCTATTAAAATTGATTTATGCTATGAATATCTAATCTGTTTCATCTGGAGTGTTCCGACTCGTGCTTTGGTTGTTATACCTATCTCCCACTTTTAACCCATGCGCTTCCAGTGAAATTATCTCCACCCTAACTCAGAAGTGGAGTGCTTGACTTAGAACTGGCCAAATAAAGTCCTGAGTTCTGGAGGCATCAAGAAAATATCCAGGGTAAGCAAGTGTTCTAGTTTAGCCCAATCAAAGGAGAATCTACAAGGGCCAGCCTGATAGCTCAGCAGACTAAAGTGCAGTGGCCAAGGATCAATCCCTGGCATGCAGTACTGGACCCACTCCTGGGGTACTCAGAGAGGGTGATTGAGACTGGCCGTGGTAGCTTGCACCTGTAATCCCAGCACTTTGGGAGACTGACAACAGGAGAATCACTATAAGTCTGATCTATGTAGTGAGGCCCTATAGACCCTGTCTTAAATAGAGACCAAAAAAAGTAGATTCTACATTTTTTTCTGGAAATATTAAGATAAAGATGCTCACTCTTTTTCATTGGATTTAATCTAAAACTTAAAATACTGAGAGTTGACAATATTTATATTTCAACAATGAGAAGGGAGCTATGGAGATAACACTGAAATGACAGAGCTGAGAATATATAGAAAAAAAACAGTTCTGGTGACATAATTTGGGCTCTAAATCAAGCTATATTTAATGTCATGTGTGTGGATTTCTTGATTTATGTAAGCAAATAAATTCCTTTCCATATTTAAGCCCATTAGTGCTGAATTTTTATTTTATAGATAAATAAATGACATAAATATACATTTGATAAAAAGTTTCCCAGGACACAATAGTAGTAAATGATATAGTAAAAGGAATTCTGCAAACTCTTAACACTAAAGATAAAAATTAGAACTAAAATTTATTGAGGACTAACTGTGGGACAAGCACTATTTTAACTTCATTACGTATTTTAAGTCATTCAATCCTAACAACAAATCCATCCAGTTGGTATTATTCTTTCCTTATACAGGTGAGGGAAGTATGATATAAAGAGGCCAATAAAACTGTTCCAAGATTGCTTAGGAGTGACAGTTAAATACTAACCCAGACAGTCTGATTCCAGAGCTTGTATGCTTGACGCATCCTACTTGCTGGGACTCCCCAAAAGATACTTTTCAGCATTCGCCAACTATGAATTATCTGCCTGAGAGGCCACCCTAAGACTGTAAAACTCAAAAGATGGCTGTAGAGCAAAAATACTGGTTCTGAAATAAAGATATACCATTTGATCAGCAATGTAACAAGAGACATGGAACAATGGCCTTGTTAGTATGGCCTTGAGCATACATCTTTACGCCCAGTCACAGGCACAAAGGCAGGTATCTTGAAGTTCTTTCTCTATAGCATTGCCAGTGTGTTTGGGGAGATGGCATGCCTTAGTCTGTTCAGACAACGATCAAACATACCTTAGACTGGGTAATTTATAAATAGCAGAACTTGCTCACAGTTCTGGAAACTGGGAAGTCTAAGATCAAGGAGGAATGAGTGCTTGGGAAGAGGACCTGTTCCTTGATGGCACTTTCTATATATGTTCTTGTCAGGGAAAGGGCAAGACAGCCAGCTCAATTCACTTTGATAAGATCAGTAATCTTCTAGTTTATGAGCATAGAGGTCCATGTTTAATTATATCTGAAAGGCTCCACTTCTTAATATTTTCTCATTGAGAACTAGGCTTCAAATGTGAATATTAAGAAAAGACAGACATCTAAATCATATCAAGGTAGAAATTTAGATATGATATGGTGGGGCCTAAACATTCAGGCTTGAATGCTCTGCTAGATTTGTCATCAAAGGGGCTCCCATTTTTGTATGGTAGCTCACAGCAGCAGTTCATTTTAGCAGGGCCACAAATGATAGTCAAATTAGTTAGATATATTTCTGTGAGAACCAAGAGATCAATTCATTGGTAGCAGATGGTATCATAGTGCCTGTTATGAGCTGAACATTTCATGTTGAAGCCCTGATCCTCAGTATCTCAGAGCAGGAATAAATGTGATTACAGAGTCTTTAAAGAGGTACTTTAAGTCAAATAAGCCATGAGGGTGGGCCCTAATCCAATCTAATTGATGACCTCATAAAAAGGGGAAAATTGGACATTGAGAGCTGCCTAGGAATGGGTATCCAAAAAGATAAAGTCATATGAGCCCACAACAGGAAGGTGAACATTCACCAGCAAAGCAGAGAAACATTTGAAGAAATCAGCCTCCCAGCCATGCTCTGAGACTTCTATCAGAAGTTTAACAATCATGAATTAAGAATTAAATCTAGGGCTGGGGAGATAGCTCCATGGCACAAGTGACTGCTTGGCAAGTGCAAGGTCATGAGTTTGAACCCTGGTCCTGCACCCCCCTCTCCCCCCAAAAATTAAATCTAACAGAATCAAGGGAAAACAAATTTGTAGTGGTGAAGTCACTGAACTTGTGATATTTGGTTAAGATAAACCTAGCAAACTAAGAATGTTCCTAACTGAGAGTTTAGAATAAAATAGATAGTCCAGCTCGGGCATGAGAGCTCTGAATCTTCCTGTATCGGGTGTACTGGAATGTAGCCAGAGGCTTGGACTGTAGCTCAGTAGTAGGACATTGTTGTGGGATCAAACTTCAGCCCAGGATTCTACTGAACGGGAAGAGGAGGAGGAGAAGGAGGAAAAGGAGAAAAGGAAGATAGATCCAAACAGGGTACCATGATTCCCAGCCAAGTGGAGAACCAAAATTCTAAACAAAAGACCTAAGTAAAAGCAATGTTCAGAAACAAGCCAGTGGACAGGATAATAGGAATTGGGTTGTATATGTACAGTACAATTCTAGTTTGCTGCTGCTTCGTAGCTGTGCAACTTTGAATATGTACTTAATGTCTCTTTATCAGTGAGGCTTCATATTTCATGGCTATAGCAAGGATTAAGTTAAAATAGACAAAATAGGAAATGCATTTAGCAGTGGTTTTCCAAAGCCATGCCACTTAATTAATAAATGGAAACTTTCTGGTAGGTGAGGTTGCATGGATGTCTCAGTTATTTTTTCTCTTTTCTGAAACAAAACACCCAACACATAAAAGAATAAATGTTTATGTAGCTCATAGTCTGTAGAAGTTCCAATCAAAGAATGGTAGTAGCCATAACATGTCCCAAAATTAGAGTGGCAACATTACATTCCAGAATAATATCAGTACAAAAAAATTGATCCTCAGAATTGGATTCAGAGTGCCTAGTAACTCTATAGCCATGAGAAAAAACATGGCTACTGCTCCATCTGGCAACAGACTTGGCTATCATCTGTGTGGTGCTGGTTTTAGGTATATGCATGCAAGATAAAAAAAAAAAAAAAGTTTTTAAGAAGAATAAAACAGCTGTGGGACCCAGCCAGATTTCAATAATGCCTGGGAGATTAGGCAATGTGCCCGAGAGGACAATGCATGAAGTTGTCAGTGTGAAGTCAAAGGTGCAGTAGAGGCCCCCAAAATTTGCAGATGCCAGGAACATGGATCATGAAGTGCAAGGACACAACGAGATGGGCCTAAGAAAGAAGCCGTGGGAGCTACAACCCTAAGCAATGCTATGAGATCAGAGCCATCCATGCCCTTTGGAATTCACAGATTGACTCAGATGCTACATGGGGCATTATAGGATTTCAAGTTTCCTGGATTTTAGATTTGCTTTGGTCTCATTCCTTTGTATCTCCCTGTTTGTAACTTTTGGAATGGAAATGCTTATCTTGTGCCATTGAATGATGGAAGTCTTTAACTTCTTTCCGCTTGCAGAGAGGCTCACAGTTAAGAGTTTGCCTCTCAGAGGAGTCTTGGGACTTGGAATTTTCAGCACTGTTAGAACTGTTAGGAATTTGGTAGTTCTTAGAGATGGTGTAAATGCCTTTTTCATTTAAAAATAATTGTACATGAACCTTTGAGAGGCCAGAGGTAGAATGTTATGGTTTGTGTCTGGATGTCCCCACAAGCCTCCTGCAGTCATAGGAGGCAGGCTTCTCAAAGATGGCTGGGCTTAGTTAGGGACTGACACATGTTCAAACATTGGGATTAAGGGGGTGAGTGCTACCTTCCCTAGTATGGGTAGCATGCATGCAGTATAAGAGGCAGAAAGGGCCTTGTCCTTTGTTGCTCTCTCTGTTGCTTATGCTATTTTTTGCCACAGTGACATGTTGCCCCTGAGCCATGCTACTGTATCTTAGAGTCAGTTGATTATAGGCTGAGACCTCTACAGACTGTGAACTAAAGAAACTTTCTACCCTTTACTTTGGGTGTTGGGTATTTTGTCCCAGCAATAAGAATGTAACTAAGACAGTGGGTGATTCCTTCCAAAGGCTCAGGTGCCTTCATCATTGTACAAGCCTGGCTAATGTTCTCAGCCCTTTAGCATTCCAAATTCATTTCCTTTGTGGGCTGAAGAGGTTAGAGCAGCAGTTCAGGGCCCATTGTTGAGCAGTCTAAGGAAGTCTGAACTGAGATATTTTTCCTCAGAGCCCCTGACACAGATAGTAAGTCTGTCCAACAGGGTCAACTTTAAACAAAAAAGGATATCACCAGGCATGAATTCCAGGGTCCTGGGTAGTGCCACCTTGGGCTGACTCTCTATGGATCTCTTGAATGGTAGGAGAAAGTTTTGGGTGAGGAAATTCCAGGGATGGCATGCAAGAAGAGGGATGGTGTTTTTGTTTTGTTTTTTACATTTGTTTAAGAAATAGCCAAAAATCAACCACAGAAAATCAAATGAGGGCCACACATCAAAAATTTCCCAGACTACCATTACAATGAAATTTTACACATGTTTTCATCAATTCTGATTTTAGGAGAGGGTTTTTTTTTTTTTTTTTTTTCTCTCTTAAGTGAAGTTTAGATTTTGAAGCACTTCTTGAGATTCTATCATGTTCGGGGGCAACTTCACATATTTCCATCCAAATGACATTGTTTCCTCTCCCTGCTATATAAGAAACCCATTTACAGTTCCATGCTAGGAGTACCAGACTTCTTTTGCTATAGCAAATAACATTACCTCAGCCAACAGTCTCCTTGTTACCAACTGCATTTAATAAAAAATAGCCATTTCCAGAACCATCAAGAATGGAAAAACTCTGAGTATCATTGCCTGTACAAGGGTATGGACCAAGCTGGGTGGAAGAACTCCAGTGTAGGAAGCTGTCAGCTACTGAACTTGTTGGAGCGGTTATTAAGAGCACTTCATGGGAGGATGGCTAAGGTCAGAATGAGCAGAGGAACCAGAAGTGCTGAAGATCTCTAGGCACCACCAGGAAAGCAAGTGCAGCTGCTGCAATGCAATGGTAAGAAAAAGAACTGGAAAGTAACTGGATTAGCAGCTGGAAACAAAAGCCTACATGGGACAGAAGTGTGGACTCAGAACTGGGGCCACAGACAGTGAATTCAGCTATTTACAGGATCGGTTAAACAAAGCATATGGTGCTGGACATCAACCAAAATTATTCCTAATATATAGACAAGCCTCACCTAGGCAGGAAAATTCAATCATTCAACTATCATACAAAGTTATCAAAAGATATTTTGTTACATGCTCAATTTCCACAAAGAGGAGAATTTTAAAAATTGGTATTTATACTTCTAATAGTTTTACTGTGATGTTTTAAGTCCTAAGAATCAATTAGGACTATAAAAGATTGCAATAACTGACAAAGTTTAAAATAGTAGCTGTAGGCCAGAGGTCGAAAATTGGGCATCATCAGGCTGAAACTATTTGTGCTTGTCCTACGTGGCATTTTCAGAGATGAACATGTTGCTCTGCAGGTGGAACTCCCTTTCCTCTTGCTTTAGCCATTACATTTTCCCAGTAGAGAAATTTTCCACCGAACAGCTTTTCAATTTCTCTCCCTGGTGGGTAGAACATTAGCGCTGACATTCTCTGGCCCTCGCTTCATAACTGGGTGAAGTTATTCTGCTAACATTCTACAAGCATTATGATCCCTTTCTTTTCCACCTCGTTCCCCTCTTCTGAGGAAGTCTGATGTCACCATGATTTCTTCTGAGAGTGGTAACTAGAAAATATATTTGCCCGCAGATCCCAGGCTTCTCCAATCAACTTTACCAGGAACAATGTTGACATCTTGATCTCCATCTATCTTGTATCTGTGTCATTTCTCAATTGGTAATAAATGCAGGAGAAGAAACAGGGTGTTATTAATTAGATACCTCCAACTCCAAAAGGTTGCCTTCAAATAAACATTGAGAAATTTTATAAAAAGTCTTAGATTTCTTACTGTCCTTGAGAAAGGAAAAGTCTGATGACACTGGCTTGGTATTTGCATATAGTGTTGAGTGGCTGAAGAAGAACAATAGATGCCTCTTTTAAGTGGGACATGAAGGTTCCAATTTGCCATGGTTCCCACAGCTCTGTATTATTTGCACTACCTCCTTTCCTGCCATTTAAGTTTGAAATTTCTACACTAATCATATTAATAGCTTTCTTTAGCAAACTGATTTTTTCCTATGATTAGAATTGCAATTATTAGGGTCAGTAGCAAAAATGGTGAGAACCATTGTTGTAGAAGAGCCTCTTCCTATCAGCTGGTGGCAAACCTGATGGAGTAGTATTCTGCCTCCTGGCTTAGTGAGCTACAGATCTCTGCTGTTTCTCTTAACTGCACTTGTAATGCAATATGGACTTGTACCAAAAATAATTTTTCTACTATTGGGTAGAACTGCACCTGCCAGCTCAGAAAAAGCCTACTTAGGCCTTGTAGAAACAAGAAAGAAAACAACTCCATCTATAGTTTCTGTTTTGTGCCCAGACATTGGAAGTTGTGTCTCTGGCAAAGAAGAAGATGGGGAAAATTATCTAACTAGTTCAAGCAAAACATATGTCAAATGACCCAGGTAATCTCCAGAAAAGCCAATGTTTTCTCTGAATTAGAGTATTTGGAGAATTGCCCCAACCACCTGTGTCGTTTAGGTCACAGCGACTGAAATTGTCTTCACAACTAAAATAATCATCAGTATGCCAGCATGAAACTTGTCTCAAAAACAGAACTTAGCTTTATCACTATGGATCAAATTACCCTGAATGGAATCAGTTGTGGGGATAACAAATTAATCTCATTGTCTCAAAGCAATTTAATCACATTATATGGATATTACTAGCATTAAACATTACTCCTGTTTCATATTCCAAAACAGCAATACAACTAGTCCACTGAGCAGTTCTCTTGTCCTGAATAATGCCAGCCAATTGTACCTTTTTTATTTAATTAACTACAAGGTTGGGATTTTTAGATACTGTTATGATTTAGAGGTATGATAAACTAAGATTTAACTTCATTATTTTTTCTCTCTTTTTTTTTCTCTACTTTGTTTTATTTGTGGAACTTAGAATTTGCCTTTTCACAGATCCTGGTTAGCTGACAGAATAATAAAAGCTAAATTCCTCCGCTGGCATTCTCCCTGTAGGCTCTGACTCATGTATTTCTATTTGAAAATAAAGTCTCTCCTGGCTTACCTTCTGCAACTCTGTCACACTGGTCCCTTTTGAAAGGCAAACCATTCCTCCCATTGTCCCAGGAATCATGGCCACCATGATGTCATCCACTTCAGAAAATAAAATGAAAGTAAATATAACTACAGATTTAAATCTAGGAATGTGAGCAAGTACTACAGACTAAAGTCTTTGGCTTCATTTCTGGCTCTGAGTCAGAGGCACGAGGTTCCCATTACAGTGTGTATGAATCACATTAGTCCATACTGAGGTTTGCCTATAACGTAATGTGGCAAGGCAGCCAAGTTCTTCCAGCAATCCACTGGACCAATATTCAAAGCATATCAGTATCTCATTAGGTCCTACATTGTGAAAAGCTTTACATTCTGCTCAGGAAACAATAGTTACATAGGTATCTTGTTTGAGGGTGAAGTAAAACCCATTCTAAATAAGTTTCTTATTACCATTGCATTAGTGCCTATCAAATTGATATATTCATCTGGAATGAGTTGCCACGAAAAGAGAAAATAAATGCAAAGATTTGTTTGTGGAGCATGCTTTGATATAATTCAAAGTAATAGGAGGGCTATTTTCAGGGAACAGTTGTTCTGTACCTCCACCACCATCCAAAACCAGGGGGTGGGGAAATTTCTTCAAGCTAAGTCACTAAGCAGGACAGACACTGCCCAAATGAGCTCAAATCATGAAGTAAAAAAGCAACAAATATCCTATTCGGCTTCAATCCCATCTTTTTTTCTTGTAGTTCTTCTCTTTTAAGTGAATCTCTGAAGAATGATAGGCAAATATGTCTTGAAAAGCTGCTGAATCCCCAAAGATTTAATAGTTGCAGAAAAGAGTTGACTGCTAATCTCCCTCCACATCACCTCCTTCTTCTTCAAAAACCACTGCTTCAAATGAAAAATTGTAAAGATGTTCCTCATCATGAGGTCACCTCTCACCCTGGCATGTCACCATCTTCAAAGGCAAATGGCCTGGTAAGAGGAGGAAAATGTACTGTGCTTCAAAAGCTCCTTTGCACGGATGGTCTCTCTCTCTCTCTCTCTCTCTCTCTCTCTCTCTCTCTCTCCCCCTCCCTCCCTCCCTCCCTCCCTCCCTCTCTCCATCTTTTTTTCCTAATTCTGGTGTTAGGTGTTAAATGGACAATGATTATTTCATTGACATTAGGAGTGAGACATGAACGATCAAAGCTAATAGAAAATGGAACCAGGGCATGTAGTCACATTTTTTTTTCTGAAGGAATAAAAACAAACACATGGATGAAAAAACACTGCACAAAATGAAGAACTAACCCTACTCTACTAAGCTGCTAAGAATGGGTCATTGAGAGGCTTGGAAAAAATACATAGGTGTCTCTATGGTTACTGAGAAAAGTAACATAGAACAGCACTGATCCATCAGGAGCAGGTAAAGATTATGCACTAAGTAGAACTCACGGGGCAAGCATCTTCTTCTAACCAGGTCTTTGCTATTGAAACACAAGTTGCACATCATTCATCTAAAAACCTAAAATCTGAAATATACTAAAATCTGAACTTTTTTAACCCAAATGAGACACTCAAATATTTTTGGAGCATTTCATGTTTTAGTGATGCTCAAATCAGTAAACTCCATGCAAATATTCAGAAATCTGAAGTACTCTGACATCTTAAATACTTCTTGTCCTAAACTTTTTAGGCAAAGGATATTCAACTATAATAATAATAATGTTCAAATAAAATCTCCAGCAGAACCAGTGTACCATATTCTGTTCTCCTTCTCTTTTATCTTATTTCATAAAGTCTGGCTGCTAATAGGTGACAAATGGGTTAGTCATTGTGAGCTTTGCCCTTACCACATACTGTCTCCGTTGTTCACTGTCTGTATGTGCCTTCTTTCTCCTAATAGATTGAAAGTTCCTGAAAGCAAGACTTATTGTCTTGCTTACCTTTTACTATGGAGATATATGAAAAGCTGAATTCCTGAAGTCAACATGAAAGTAAAAATTATCCAATGGCCAAGTCTTTCTTAAAATCTCTTGAGAAAGCCAATATAGAGACCATAATTCACCAAGGTCAAGCTTTTCCTATTATAGACATAGGTCCATGTATCATTAGATTCTTTATTTGTATTAAGCTTTATCTTCTAATATTTTGGACTAAGAATCAGTTGATTTGTAATCATACCTATACTCTTTGAGAAATATGTACATAAAGATTAGAATCTCAGTCAGTGTTAGAAGATGTCTCAATTATGACTACATACAATCAAAGTGGAATGAGTAAAGAGTATGTCCATGTCTCTACTCTCATGATTTCTGAAGTCAAGCTTTCATCAGTAAGTCAGGAAACATAAACGATGCTGTCTTTAAGGTAGAGGTAGTTTATTACAGAGAATTAGTTTTACAGTGATAGTAAAGTTGAAAGAACAAACAGAATCACTCAGGTGACCCTAGAACAAACACTATGGGAAGCGGCTACCATTTAGGACTGAGAAATTGGGAAAGATTTCCTAACACTAGAACCTAAGAGCTCAGGGAAAAAATCTCCACAGATTAGATACGTAGATTACCAAGGTGCCAACGCACAGCTGGTTAGACTCTGAAGACATTATATGATTGTCACATGGACTCTGGTGGTAAGAAATATGACAAGGAATATGCTAGATGAGCTAATGGTAAACTTGTAACACTCTACTGGGAAGATGGTGTACTGTTGATTCTTCTGGAGAAGCTTGTCACATTGGTTTTGCTAATATGAACTCAGTTGTTCTCATCAACAAAGAAGCTCAATCTTCATTGATGCTGAGGATGGCTTCTGTTCTCTTCAGGGAGCTCTGGTCCTTACCTTGAGCACTGCTTCTTGGCTCCTGTGGAGATCCCTCAGCCTACTGGCACATATCCTTCATCCCACTGGCACAGACTTTCTACCTTCCATCAGTGACCTTGGGGACTTCCCAGTGCAGATCCTTGGCATAGACTTGCATGAGACATTGCCATGGATTCAAGGCCTCCAGCTGGATTTGTAGAGGACATTGCTGTGGGTTCCAGGCCATTTTGCTTTAGTATTACTGCTGGTGGGAAGAAACTATAACTGGAAGCTAAAATATCCCTTTAGCCCTCCTATTATTTTTTAATTCCTCACCTGTGATTCCAGTCATTAGAACCTAAGCAGAACCTGAAAGCAAAGAAAGTTGTAGAAAACAGTTTTATGATTTCCTTCTCAAGTTTCACAACAAAATATGAAAGTTTGGACTTGAGATTGAAAGACATCAGATAAAATTACTCTGATAATAAGTCTGGATTAGACTGAATGGAATAACTGGCAGAATTTCCTGCATAAGTTACAGTTATTTTTCCTGCTTCTATAACAAAATACTAAAAGCTAGATAACTTATAAAGAAAATAAACTTCTCAGAGAGTTCTAGAGGCTGGGAAGCCCAAGGATATGGCAGGCCTACCATGAGTTATAGCATGAAGAAGGATGTCACATGCAGAGAGGACACAGAAGACAGAGCTCACTTAACTTGATACAAAGCTATTTCATAACAATAAAACCATTCCCTAATAATGGCATGAATGCACTCATGAAATGAAGTCCTCATCACTTAATCAGTTCTTAAATTTTTACCCCTTAATATTGTTAAAATAGCAATTTAATTTCACTATGAGATTTGGAGACAATATTTAGGCCATAGTATAGTCCCATTTCTTTTCTTTTACCATAACTGAACTCTAGAAAATTAAATCGATTCATGATGTAAGCTCTCTCTTTTTTTGTAGTACCATACTTCAGTGTCTTGCTTTTAGTGTGTGACTAATGGACATACTGGATGGATGGAGTCTTTCTGGCTTTTTGGTACTTTGGGATTTTCTCTCATGATTGGTTCAGCCCAACCACCTTTGGGAAGTGAATTGGGAGAAATTATACAGAAATCCAAAGACAAATTCTGTCATTCTTCACTGACAACCTAAATGTTCCTCTCCAAACAGTTCAAATCGTTTCCATCCCTGGCTATATTGTCTAAGTTTCAATTTCCAATTCACTATCAAGAATCTCTACTGTCACTAACTATACTTGCACAGCTTAAGAGTGACATCCAGTGGCTTATAACTTAATCACTTTTTAAATACACCTGGAAATCTAATCAGTTCTCAATTATCAATACAAACACAAAGGAACATAAACATACAACATCTGAGACAGAAAATGAAATTAAAAACCATCAGATATACTTCAGAAAATTATTGAGCTAGATTTAGCTATCTGATTGTATGAGATTTCATATTTAAGTTCATTTGTCATTTTTCCTTATCTGAAGATATGCTTGCTATAACTTTGCTGATGTCTGCTAAAGGCTTGAGCTGGTATATTAAAAGAAAGTGGTCCACATAGATCAAGAACTGGGAGGATTAACTATTTCTAAACATGAATCCAAAAACCAGAAGTTCAATATTTGGGGTTCAAAAGAGTATGGGAAATTTAGCCTGGCTCCAGATTTGCACTAATTTCTAAAGATAAGATGATACAGTGGGCCCTTCCCTTGTGGTTTCAGGGATTGTCTAGACAGTAGCTGCAGAAAGGAAGTTGGGGTCAGCAGAGTGAATGTAAGGGCAGCAACTAAACTGTCGCAGTGTAGATTGGTGCTGCAAGTAATGATACATTCCAAGTAGTGGAAGATGATTTTTATGTATGGCTCAGGATGTTTTACTGTAGCATAGACATCAGCTCAAAAATACACAAATAAGCCAACTCTGTGTGTGTGTGTGCTAAATCCTTCCCCACATTTCTCAAAATATAGTCAAAGCAATAATTTCATAACATTTCACTCTGCAATGAAGTAAGGAATTTTCTTATCTCTCTTCAGATAGACCTCAGACTTGAAAATATTATCAATTCAAAATTTAGGAGGTTTGAATATTTTCTCCTACACAGAGAAATTTACCCCAAACAAGTTCCTTTCCCATTTAATAATATTTTCCAGAGGCAACTAAGCAAAAATATATTTGTTCATAAATATGCTGCAGTAACTTGAAAGAAGATCTCATGATGGCTTTAGAATTATTTTGGCAGCTCTTTGATTTAGGTTGATTTGGGAGCTAGATACTAACAGCAGTGGTGAATATGATTAGTATCACTCATGACGTCAGGGTATGGCAAGAGATGTACTGTGGTTTCCCTCTGAAGAATCACACCCCAAAGGGAAGAGGGGTCTGATCTTTTTATATAGAGTCTGTGAAAAGAAAAGAAAAGAAAAGAGGGAGGGAGGGAGGGAGGGAGGGAGGGAGAGAGAGAGAGTGAGAGAGAGAGATAGAGAGAAAGAGCGAGAAGGAAGGACAGAAGGAAGGAAGGAAGGAAGGAAGGAAGGAAGGAAGGAAGGAAGGAGGCGAAAAAAAGAAAAAGGTTTGCACCAAGCTTGCTTGTCTAGCACGTCAAAGCCATGGACAGGGAGAGCCTCAACTGTGGAAATTTCTGTGCATTTTTAGAACACATGGAAGTGTAAGGAAGAGCTATGAAAATTCATAGATGTTCAAAAGTCAAATTATTCTTTCCCTAGTAAAAATGCACTGTCATATCTATGAGAAGATGGAGGGTGATGTTATCTTTTTTTTTTTTTTTTTTTTTTTTTTTTTTTTTTTGTGGGACCAGGGTTCAAACTTATGACCTTGCACTTGTGCCACAGAGCTATCTCCCCAGCCCCTGATGTTATCTTCTGCCAAGTCATTTGCTTATTTCCGTGAAAAATGGGGGCTCTCACTAACCAAGCAGGATAATTTCAAAGTCTAGACTCTTAATGATAATTAGTGAAAGGGTGATATTTGAAACTTAAACATAAATTAAACATGATACAGTTCTAACCCTTTTCAATTAATTTGACCTAGCAATGGCTGAGAGTGTAACAAAATATAAGGTGAAAAACTTATTCAAATACAAACTTTTTTTTTGTCTTTTTGAGACAGGGTCTCGCTATGCAGTTCAGGCTGGGCTTGAGCTCACTTTGGTAGCCCAGGCTGGTCTCCAACTCGCACTGATCCTCCTGCCTCAGCCTCCTTAGTGCTGGGATTACAGGTGTGCGCTGCCACTCCTGGCTTGCAAACTTTTTATTAGTATTTTATCTAGCAATATTTGGGCCATAAATGCTTGGAGTGAGACATCATATTTTAATAAGAAACAGATCACATGTCTCAAATATAACTAGTAAAAGCAAGAACTTCCCTTTATTCTCTCTAGTTTATTGTCTACTAGCAGCCTACCTCAGTGTTTTGTTTACTTAACCTTGGACATTCTCTTAACAAAAAGACCACCAAAGATGGAGTAAATTTGGAAATTACTTTTCAATAGTGAGGACATTCCATATTTAAGAAACTGAAGACCTCTGCACTGAGACACATCTCCAGCCCTTTTGTTTTCCTTCTTCTTTTTTCAATTTTGGGAGAGGGTCTTGATAAGTTGTTAAGTTGTCCAGACTGATGTCAAACTTGCAGTCCTCCTGCTTCAATCTCCCAGAGTGCTGGGATTATAAGCATGTGCCATATGTAGCTCTAGGGAATATTCTAGAATATGAAATGCCTTTATGTCTTATTCTGTGCTGTGGCAGGCTCAGTAATAAAAGCAGATGCGACTTTCTGGAGAGCCCTCAGTTCCAGGTAGATCCATCTCTACTGATTGCTCACACTTCATTCCTATGCTCACTAGCAAACCCCACCTTCAACAGGGAAGATTCCTCTTCATGACCCCCTTGTCCCACGTGGCAGGGAAGACCCAATAATCTGCAAAGAGGTCAGAGTTACATTTAAGGAATTCACTTTAACTCACTGATAAGATTTTTGAATTATTTTCTGTCTTTATGGGAGGGGAGAAATGTCATTATTTAAATGGGCAGTGAAGGCTTAAAATGAAGAGGAAAAACAAACTTGTCAGAGAAAGTCATGTATGTCAAAGTGAAAAAAAAAAAAGAGGCTTGCAACTGGATTTTTCTTAGTTTCCTGATTTAGATTTTCTACCACCATTTACCTATGGCACAAAGAACAAAATGCAATATCAAGTATTTATTAAAGACCCAATAGAGCTTAGATCTAGTTGCAGTATAAGCAGAAAGAATATTTTCCAATGAGCCAGAACTATAATTTGACCAACAAGCACAGCCTAGAAGCTCAAATTATTTTTTTTTGAAAAGATATCACCAGTCAGCTCTAGGGATTTAAAGTTTAGCATATCAACAATTGATGGAAAATATCTGTTTCAGGTTATGTCTAAGGTGTTTAATATTCAAAACGATAGCGATGTTAAGCTGAAGTGCCTGTGTTATAGGGAATAATATCCTTAAGCTTTTCTTCTGAAGGGTTAACAACTTAAGATGACAGACCAAATAATTACAGAAAAAGAAGGGATAAAAGAAGAGCCAATATTTTGGCTCTAGTCCTTAAAGGTCAGTGACGACACAGGACATAAAAGAACCTTCGGTGTAATGGCCTATAACTCAGTAGAGTCCCAAATTTCCTGTTCAAGGAGATCATGGGTCCACTGAGGAAAGTGATTGATGATGTACTGTGTGCCTAAGGAGAGTCACCTAGAGAGAAAACATTCTCTTAGGCTTTCACAGAAAGCAAAATGGTCAAGCAATGGCCATGATTCATCCAGATGGCTGACATTGACAACAGTTCTGCAAATCGCAGTACATGGCTTTAGGGTTAATCCTGAGGGTACCTGACTGACCTTGTCAGATACAAAAGTTACATTTTTTTTTTTTTTGTCTTTTTTTTGAGACAGGGTCTCGGTATGCAGTTGAGGCTGGCCTTGAGCTCACTTTTGTAGCTCAGGCTGGTCTCGAACTTGCACCAATCCTCCTGCCTCAGCCTCCCGGGTGCTGGGATTACAGGCATGAGCCACCACGCCCGGCTAAAAGTTACATTTTTTTGTAATATAGGTCTTGCTTTATCTTGGGCTTGACCATCCAGATATAAAGAGGAAAGCCATATTAATATGCTAAGTTGTAAAACGTTCAAGTCAACAGCTTCTGATAATGCCAGATGAGCTGATAAACCACTACTGTTGTGGACTATTGGACTATGTATATAACTGCTTTCTCTTTGTATAATGAAAAGAAAGATCTGTACTAATGATGTTTAGATAAGAAATCATGTCCGCATTTTGTTCAGAACAACTATGACAAAGACAACAATATACAATTTATTAATTATTATAAAAAAGAAAAAAATGTCACCAGTTAAGACCTTATCAAAATTTCCTCATTTATATACCCAAATAAAGATCTCTCATATAGTTTCCAAGTGTCCCCCTAATGTCTCATGTAGTCACTGGGCCATGCATCTAGAGTTCGTGATTAATTCATGATCCAAGCCTGGGATTATAGGCCTGAGTCCTGCTTACATTATGGGTGTGAATGTTATACTCACCCTAGGGCAGACAGTCTCAAGGCAATATAAGGAAAGGAGAGGGGCTCGTCTCTGCCACTGCTGCTGCTGTTCCTCTCTTGCTTTCGTTGCTTTGCTGTTTCCCACTGCCATAAATTGCTGCTGTAAACTGTGAGCTAAATAAACTGTTCCTTCCTTAATTTTGGGTGTCAGGTATTTTGTCCCAGCAACAAGAGAAAAGTTAACTGAGACACCAAGACAGGGAAACCCTGAACAAATGGCAATGACATAGAGTGTTTAATGTTGTTGAAAAATGACTATGTTAACAGAAAAGAAGAAAGCAAGGTTAGTAAAAGCAAAGTGAGTTCACCTAAAACTTTTAAGATAAAGGCTGATGGAATGCAAACAAAATAAAGCACAGGATATGAGCTTTATTCTTGTAACCACAAGAGCAATCATAACCAAGAATACTGTGAAAGTCCAACCAACCAAGAAGATCTGAGCAGGTGCCAGGGAGGTGAAACTCTGGTCCCCATGCAATCCACTGGGCAATAGTACCTCCTTCCTATTCTAATCAACTGCAAATGAAATAAACAGCATTTGGAACATGGCAACATGTGGATTAGCCAACTTGTCTTTGTAGACAGAGTAGGGAAAAATTTTGTCAGGTCTGAGAACCAGAGGATGAATCATGTTATTCAAGGACAAACTGGTCAAGGGGCTCAGATATTTCTCAAGGGCTACAGATGAACCTATGTAGTATGCTCTGAATTTGGTCATGGTCTGGACAAATAACAACTAATGTAACAGGTCACGTTTTACATAAACTATCACATTTTGAAATGTACAGTGACCCCGGCAATGCATTTTAGGACTCTAGTCACTAGAAGTACCTTGTACAGAGAAATAAGGACTTATCAAACAAGGATTCCAAAGCAACATTATTCATAATAAAAAAATAGTGAAGCCTGGGCATCCATGAACCAGGTAACATTATATAAAGTTACATTATATATCAGGTAACCTTGAACCAGGTAACATTACATATCTATACTAGGAACTAAGTACAATGATTAGAACAGAGCCTTCAGAACTAACAGGCTGCTTGCTAGCTATGTGGCTCTGGCTAACTTTCTTAGCTTCTCAGTGACTCAGTTTCTCCCAAATATAAAATCACCTCCTTGGTATGGCTACTGTGAAAATCAAAAAGGATTCTATCCTTGAAGAGCCTGAATATTATCTGATGAATAATGTACTCAACTCATGTTAGTGAGATGGGTACACTGAATGTGTTATATAGCATTTATTGTAGCTCCTTTGATAGAAAACTCCCTAGGTAGGGCATACAGAAAAAAATAAATAAAATAAAGGATACTGAGAAACAAAGCAGAAATTTATAGAATACGCTATATTTTTTATTGAACACAATAGGACTCCTTTTATCTAAACTGTCACACTTGAGCAAGTGTGCATCTGTATGCACATTAATGAACAGAAATGAGTATGTAAGGACCAAGGAAGAACAACAATTACACATGAAGAAAAGAGTGTCATGTGTAACAGGAATCCCTAAAAACAGACCTTTCCTTTGTCTTCCTTCTGCTTCTGCATTTGGAACATTAGTTAACAAATATACAGTTGTAACTTTTAAAATATACTCCTTTAAAATATAAGTAAAAGCAAATGAGAGCAAGAGTATTGGAAATATGTCTGAACAACTGAATGTTTGCAGTATTTCAATAATCTAAATCCCCAAGGGAAAGAGAAGCAAGAGTTCTCAGCCTATGGAGAAGGACCTAAAACAAAAAGGGTAAGGATCAGTCAAGTGAGGGGCCCAGTGCAAAACAGGAAATAGGCACTAACTCCGAGGGTCATGACTTGCCAGGCCTGATGGCACATTACCTTGAAAATATCCCCAAAGTCAAATGGCCCAATTCTTAGTAGCAAGTATTTTTAAAGCAGGCATTCAAAAAATATTGCATAAGCTTATTCCTCTCTCCACCTCATTTTTAAAGACAAAAGATGGTAATGACTTGAGTTTTTGTCTAATATATTCCATAAGCAATATCCTGCAATGCAAATTAAGCAAAAGTCTTACCACATTCCTAGCTACTCATGTTCCCCTTTTGGAAATGTGATCCTAAGAAATGTTTAGGGTTGGGGGGCCCAGCGGGATGGCTCGGTGGTCTAAAGCACCTGCTTGGGAAAGCTTGGGCGGCTTCAGGGACCGCGGTTCAATCCCCAGCACGACATGCTGCGCCAGCCCTGCCCTCGGTGTGGGCTGAGCCAGCCATAAAAATGAGTGAATAAACAAACAAAGGTTCTGAAACAAGAAAAAAAAAAATTAAAAAAAAAAAAAAAGAAATGTTTAGGGTTGGGGAAGAGGATTTGTTTTTGCATATGTTCAAATGCTCAAGTACTCAGCTTTGGGCTTGCCAACAGTTTGACAGGGAAGTCCCTCTCTTCCTTTGATTAGTGTGACTGATTCAACATGATCATTTATGCAGTATGACACTGCCTCAGAGTGAAATGGAAGAGTCAGGGAGATAGCTCAGTAGAATAAGCGCTTACCTGGCAAGCACAGGGTCCTAAGTTCAATCCCTGGTATCACACATACACACAAAAAAACATGGATCAGAGTGAAATGGAATAACCAAAACTAGGTGGGTTTTGCCTGAAATATTATAGTAAAGCCCCGCCATTTGTTTCTGGAAGATGTTCATTCTTATTTTTCAGTTGTCATGCCTAACTGTTTTTCAAGTAAGTTTGAACATCATTCCTGGGAAAAATTAAGACTGTGGCTAGAAGAGTAATGCAATGCTCCCTACTTCCAGCTAAACTAATACCTACCGGTATGGGTGTGTGTGTGTGTGTGTGTGTGTGTGTGTGTGTGTGTGTGTGTGTGTGTGTGTGTGTGTAATCTTAACCATATAAAGCTTAGTTCTCTTAACTGGGTGGCATATTTGAGTGATAGCTAACCATTATATGGTAAAAGTCCCTGAATATGAAACGCCGAGCTGGATTATCTCCTCAAACATCATCCATTTTTCAAGTGTAGGCATTTATTACCCCAGGGAAATTGTTCCCAATTTAAAGCCACATAAAGCAAATTGAAGGGGACACCAAAATTTCAAAGTAAATGGTGTAAGGTATGGTTTTATCTTACAAAACTAAATTTTATAAAAACCAAAATTACTTCTACTTATAATTATTCTCTACTTAGTGGGACAAAAAAAAAATCAACTTTCGATTATACTTAGATAAAATTTCTTAACAAGTTTTATGGGAGTTAACATGATTTCCATTTGAGAACTGAGTACCTGAGAATTTTTAAAAATAAGGATAAGGTATTTAAATTTTTCCCCCACGGGCTTCTCTTAATCATATAAGAGCCCAATCATTCTCTTTTTAGAATGCTATCATGTTTTCCTGGTTTATTTTCATTTGTTACCTGAACAATCTATTTACTGAAGGCTATGACGAGGAACCAAGCCACTCTCTAAACATGATTTTCCTCAGTGTCATGGCAAGGACAATGAATTGGCTGATGAAGTCTTGTTGCAGTATGTAGAGCTCTAAAAGCAGTCCCTGAGATTCCTGTCCCCTGGCATACATGATCCAATGTACCCCTTTGGAGTAAGGGAAGGAACTGGGAATATGATGAGGCAGTCACTCGTGTAACTATGTTTTGTCATATAGGACTCAGCTATAGCAGGCTCAGGTTGGCCTGGAAGAAGAACTTAAGCATTGGAAACTGTCTATGGGGGAGTCACGTAGCAAGGACCTGGAGTAACCTCTAGGATATGAGAACTATCCCTGCTGAAAGCAAGCTGAGAGTGGAAACATTTTTCTTACAATCAAAAAGAACCGAATCCCAACAACAACTAGTGAGTTCATAAGACTCCAAAGTTTCATAAGAGATCACAGTCCAAGATAACACAATAGTCACAAACTTATGACACTGAAGAGACCCTGAACACCTCTGCTAAACCATCCCAGGATTCTATGCTTCACAGACACTGAGGTAATAAATGAGAGCCATTTTAAGCTACTGTAGTACAAACTTATGACACTGAAGAGACCCTGAACACCTCTGCTAAACCATCCCAGGATTCTATGCTTCACAGACACTGAGGTAATAAATGAGAGCCATTTTGAGCTACTATAGTAGGAAGTGATTTCATACAGAAATATAAAATTAATACCCTCAGGGTTAAGTATTCAAATCACTTGATTAAACAGAGAATCTTTAAATCATAAACAATTGGCAGAGTTGTGGGCAAGATAGATTAGAGCAGATTCTGTTATGAAAAGCAAGGAGCTTCAGAGTAAGGCCAAAAGTTATAAACAGCTCATTACTGAGTATTTTATTGAGTATTTTAATTCCATGGTGATTTTGCTTTCCTGACCAGCACTAGGAGTCAAGGGTCACTTGGGAAACACGAATTCTTTCCTCACACTGAAGAGTCCCTATTCAAAAGTGACCAGTCTTCACTTTCAGCAAAAATGAACTAGTGCACTTGGAAACAGGATCTTCCTACTTCTTATTTCCCCTTCTGTGCACAGATTTTGATCCTAAAGAAACCTTTTACTATACACCCTGCATAACAGACTACTTAGAATCAGGTTCCTAGGAAACTCAACCTACAAACATAAGTATCTAGTCATCTGCCTTTTACTCCAAAAGATCTGAAACACATGAACATGCAAGAGAAGTAAGTGTGAAAAATGTTATTATTGCTGTATATTGGCAAAACACATATAGGCTTTTATCACATTGTTTCATATTTTTCAGTTTTCAAAAAAAAGAATAAGCCGGGCGTGGTGGCACATGCCTGTAATCCCAGCACCTGGGAGGCTGAGGCAGGAGGATTGGTGCACGTTCGAGACCAGCCTGAGCTACAAAAGTGAGCTCAAGGCCAGCCTCAAGTGCATACCGAGACCCTGTCTCAAAAAAAAGACAAAAAAAAAATATATATATATATATATACATATATACATATATACATATATACATATATATATATATATATATATATATATATATAAAGAATAAGTGAAAAAGCCACAAACCATGCTGCCTTCTCAACAGAAATGATGAAGGCCAAAGGAAAATGAAGTGATCTGAACCCAGAGGGTAAAAGTCATTGTCCTTGTGCAATTGAGTGCCCAACAAAAGTTTAGATAAATATAAAAGAGACAACGTACAGTGGGCTGGGGAGATATCACAGCAATTTAAACATCTGTCTGGAAAGTGCAAGGACCAGGGCTCAATCCCAGTGCCACATATACTGTCAGCTTCCCGCTGAGCCAGCCGTGGAAATCAGGCATGGTGGCATATGCCTATAATCACAGGGCTACATGGCCTGAGACAGGAGGATTAGTAAGAGTCTCACAATGACGACGATGATGACGATGGAAAAAAAAAAAAAAAAGGAGAAGTATAGTCAGTCAACTTTTCTCTTTTTCTTTAGACTGAGGATCAAACTCAAGATCTTTTGCTTGCCAGGCAGGTACTTATGCCACTGGGCTATCTCCCCAGCCCTTTAGCCAACTTTTCAACACTGGGAGAAAGTACTGCACATAAGCAACTTAAAGGAGAAAGGACTAATTTTACCCCATGGTTCCAAGGCTTTCAGTCCATAGTTGGCCGGTTTCAAAGCAGAAATGGCATGGCAGGAGGTAGCTGCTCCCTTTGAGGTAGCCAGAAGCTGAGAAAATAGAAGCAGAGAAGGAGCTGGGGACAAGAAGAACCCCTTCAGGTCAAGGCCATATTGACCTGCATCTTCTACCCAGGCCCCATCTCTTAAATAACACATCTAGCTTTTAACTCATTGCCAGAGGAGCTTCACTAAGGAAGTTAGTAACCCCATCGTCTAATCTCCTTCAGAGCACCCCACCTCTAAACACACAAGCCTTTTAGGGGACATTTTATTGTTTGTTTGTTTGTTTGTTTATTTATTTATTTGATACAGGGTCTCGCTATGCAGTTCAGACTTGTAGTGATCCTGCTTAGTGCTGAGATTACCAAAACAAATATTTTCATACAAGTACACACTGAAAGAATTCATCATAAGTAGATTCACAGTAAAAGGAAAAAAATAGCAAATTACTATGGAAGGAAGCAGATGCAAGAGTGTCAGAGATCTAGAAGTAGTGCACAACAATGGCAAACACGTCTACACCTCGTACCCCTTCACTTTATAAAGCAATGATTGTTGATTCTGGATTTAGACATAGAAAGCTAAAAATCTCCCATCTCGGGGCCCAGCGGGATGGCTCAGTGGTCTAAAGCGCCTGCTTGGGAAAGCTTGGGCGGCTTCAGGGACCATGGTTAGATCCCTGGCACCACATGCTGCACCAGCCCTGCCTTTGGGGCAGGCTGAGCCAGCCATAAAAATGAGTGAATAAACAAACAAAGGTTCTGAAATAAATAAATTAAATTAAATTAAATTTTAAAAAATAAAATAAAAATCTCTCATCTCTTTTAGTTTCTTTCTTTTTGTTTTATTTCTTTAATCAATTATTTAACTAATTTTTATTGCATTTAATAAGAAATAACAGGGGCTGCGGAGATAGCTCTGTGGCACAAGTGTGTGCCTGGCAAGTGCAAGGTCATGAGTTAGAACCCTGGTCCCGCAAAAAAAAACAAAAAACAAAAAACAAAAAACAAAAAAAAAAAAAACAATGGGACAGTTTCAAAACACCTTAGTAGTACATTTCCACTATTTGATACAATGTGTATTGTTGTCCTCCTAGTACTCCTAGTAGTTATACAGAGCACAGGGTGTAGCTGTTATAATTTTTCTAATTATTATTGGCACAAAAAATTGCTTCTCACTGAATTAAGAGAAAGTAGATGTATACATAATCCAAAGTTCCATAATTGCAGTGGGTGGGGCCCAGCGGGATGGCTCAATGGTCTAAAGCGCCTGCTTGGGAAAGCTTGGGCGGCTTCAGGGACCGTGGTTCGATCCCCGGCACCACATGCTGCGCCAGCTCTGCCCTTGGGGTGGGCTGAGACGGCCGTAAAAATGAGTGAATAAACAGACAAAGGTTCTGAAACAAGAAATAAATAAATAAATAAAATTTAAAAAAATAATAATTGCAGTGGGTTATTGGCAAAACTGGAAATGATGGAAGTTGTTGATTAAGCCTTTTACAGCTCAGCATACTAATCTAGCTTTACATTTTGTGCTTCATGGTTAAACTTTTCTGCTGGATGGTTAAGGGCAAGTTAAAGCAAGACCCGTATAACAAAACATGGATCGTTTGTATCTCCTAAGGTCAGTCGAATCCCCTCTGGCTTTACTTTGAATCTATGTACAGTGCTTCATAGAAATGTTGTCAGTGTCAGCCATCTAGATGAGTCACAACCATTGCTTGACCAGTTTGCTCTCTGTGAAAGCCTGAGAGAATGTTTACTATCTAGGTGATTCTCCTTAGGTACACTGTATATCTTCAATCCCTTTGCTCTGTAGCCCCATAATCTCCTTGGACAGAAAATTTGAGAAATCAATGAGTTATAGGATATTATAGCACAGGTTCTCTTATGTCCTGAGTCCCCACTGATCTTGAAGGGTTAGAGCCAAAATATTGGCTATCCTTGTAGCCCTTCTTTTTCTCCAATTTTTGGTCTGCAAACTTATATTCTGAACCCTCCAGAAGAAAAGTTTAATGATATTATTACTCTATAACATAGGTACTTGAGCTTAACATCACTGTCTTTCTGAATGTGAAACATCTTAGACTTAAGTTGGAATTGGTATTATCTATCAATCATTGATATTCTAATAAATCTTTACAGAATGTGATAAAAGCAGTTACATATTTTCACACAGGAATTTAGAAATGTAAGCATATACAAAATTATAGCCTGTCAATCCTTTGGTATTTTTCTTATATCTTACTCTCATTCAATACCATGTTTGTTTTCTTCTTAACCAACCATTTACTTGAGAGAGAGTATAGCAGAAACTAAAATTACATTACAAGCAGCACATATCTAAAAGACCAGAATGACAGGCATTGCAAGCATAATTTTAGTGTTATACATCACTGTCTTCAGTGTGATAAACCTTCTGGAGGTTCTTAGGACTGTTGTTACCTAAGTCATCCTGTGCATGGTTTTGCTTCTGCTGTGTTTCCTATGTTTTCTGCTTGCAGTCACTTTGTTGTTTAACCTTTAAGTCCTTGATTTCCATTCAGCTGTGTTATGACTCTCCATTTTTATTTCCTCTTTATTTCTTTATTTATTTTTGAGATAAAGTCTCACTATGCAGTTCAGGCTGGCCTTGATCCCACTATGTAACCCAGGATGACCTTGAACTTATAGTGATCCCTCTGCCTCAGGCCCCTTAGTACTGAGATTATAGGAAGATATCACCATGAGAGGCTTTTATGGTTTTTTTATTAAGTATTTTTACTTCATTTAATTCCCTCCTGCTATTTTACTCTGAATTTTGTTGTTGTTGTTGTTTTTATATATTTAGTACAGGGTCTGCATACAGGGTCTCACTATATAGATTGGGCTCATAGTGGTTCTCCTGTTTTCAGCCTCCCAAGCACTAGGATGACTGGTGTATGCCATTGGCACCACACCCCAGGGATTGAACCCCAGCCACTGCGCTCTGCCTAAGCAGGCACTTTAGTGCACTGAGCTATCTGGCTGGCACTCCTATGAGTTTTATTGTGGTCAGATATGTATTTGATTTCAGATATTTTCCCTCCCTTCCTACTGTGTTGCTTCTTTTCCTTATTGACTTGTAACAGTAGTTCTCAACCTTCCTAATGCCATGATCCCACAATACAATTTTGGTGGCTACTTCAAAACTATAGTTTTGCTACAGTTATGATTCAGAATAAAATAATAAAATAAAATATGTATTTTCCGATGGCTTTAGGCGACCCCTGTGTTTTGGTCGCTTGACCCCCCTGGAATCGCAACCCACAGGTTGAGAACCTCTGACTTATAGGAATACTTACAATTTACAATATTGTCAGTATTAGTCCTTTACCAGTGATGTATTACAGATATTCCTCCCAATCTATCCTTTCCATTAAAAAGTTATGTTGAATCAAAGTTAACATATAATAAAGTACATGTACTTTATATGTGCAATTTGATGAATTCTGATATATGTATGCAAACACAGACCTATTCACTGTGAACAAGGTATTGAACACATATACCAGCACCAAAAATGTTCTCAGGTTCTTTTGTACACATCTCCCTCACTCTCTCCTTTCCAATCTCTTCCTCAGGCATCTGCCAGTACACTTGATCATGACAGATTACTTAGTATTTTCTACTATTGTGTGTGAAAGGAATCATGAAATGCGTGTGGTATGTACTCAGTTCTGCCTAACTTGTTCATTCTGCATAATTACATTGGGATTTATCGAGGCTGTTGTTTCACTCCTTTTTAATGTACCACTGAGCAGAATCCCACTGTATGACATGATAAAAGTTGCTTATTTATGTGTTGATGGACATTTGAGCTGTGGACTAGTATTAACAGTGTTTTTAGCTTTGAGCTCATCAGTGGGTCTCAGGGAGATCTCAAACATAGCTTATATGCCTCTAGAACTAATGCTATGGAAGACCCATTTGTGTGCTTACTAATCAAAGCTGTCTGTACCCACTGCTGTTTTAATTTTGTTGTTTGCATTCTTACTGAGAACAGGAGGAAAAAGGACAAAGTACAAGGGCCTGAGTAAACTGAAGTCACTGTAGGAAAAGCTTCAGGAAAGCTGGAGCTACAGAAAACAAAGAACTAATAAAATTCAATGATGACAAGAAGACTGACAAGCAGGAGGAAACCTGCATTCTTGCACGTCCTCTGCCTTTGAGTCAGAACTCCTAGAGCAGTGTATCCACTTCTAAATTCAGAGGCTTCCTTGTCTTTGCGCTCCTTGTCTATGGAGGGGTTTTCTCTGCTCTTTGTAATAAACCACACGTGGGTCACTGCCCACTGCTTGCTGTTCTGTCGCATCCTTTTTCAGTGCCTCAGAACAAGAGCCCAGAGGGAGAAAGCTAGCTACATTATTATCAAAGCATAATCATTTTCTGTACAGTTTTGATGAAAGTGCATTGCTACATAAATTCATAGGAAATATTTTCCCAGTCTATAACTTGTCTATCACAGGAAAGGATTTTGTAAATCTCAGCAATAATTCATGTTCTGAGTTAGTTGAGTAAATTTTAGAATCTGAGTTCAATTGTTTATGCTATTATTTCAAAAGAATAATTACTCTTTTGTGATTCCATCAGTGAAATATTTACACAATTCCCTAATGTCAAATAAAATACTGTCTGGGACAGCACAAAAGCCCCTTAGTTCATTGTCATGAAGTTGCTAGCTTTATAAAATAAGCCTCCCAAAGTAATGAAGTTGTCATGCTGAAATCTGCAACTGATTTAAAGTTCAGAAATTATCAACTCTAATTAATAAAATCAGTTCATAAAAAAAAAAATAAAATCAGTTCATCTCCTAAAACTTGGTTCTAGATATAATCTCAAAGCAAAGACCCTCTCAGCTTGCTACATACAACTTGAGGCTGGGCCTGATGCTTTTAGCTACCTTAAGACTGAGGTAGGGAAGACCAAAAATTAAAAAAAGAAAGAAAAAAGACAAAGAAATAAGGATTCATAAATCTACTTTTAAGAAAAACTGCAGTTTCAGGACACAAAAGGTAGTCAAACCTTTTTCTCTTCCAGGAAATTCACCCAACGGTCAGTTCGTTCGTTCATTCGTTTGTTTGTTCTTTACTTCTTTTCTTTTCTTTTCTTTCTTTCTTTGCCATGCCATACCAGGGATTGAACTCAGGACCCTGTGCTTGCCAGGCCAAGTGCTTATTCTACTGAGCTATTTTCCTGGCTCGTTCTTTCTTTCTTTCTTTCTTTCTTTCTTTCTTTCTTTCCTTTTTTTTTTTTGTGGTAATGTGGACTGAACTCAGTACCTTGTGCTTGGCAGTCAAACACTTATTCTATCAAGCTATCTCCCTGGTTCCTCACCCAAAAATTTCTTAAAAGTCTCAAGTCACAGTAGTGCTAAAAACTGGGCTCTGGATCTATCCTTTTCACCTGTAAATTGTGACTTCATCTCCAGGATGCAGCAGTAGTAGTTGACAGTATATCTGAACTTCAAACACATATAAATGGTTTGCATTCTGAAATAGTGTGCCAAATGAGTACTCTGATAGACAGTGGGAATATACATTCTAGATAGATAATCTGTCTTGAGAAATCCCTAAGGCCCCATAAACATACCCAACTCCAACTTGCACTGTGTCTCATTCTTCTGAGTGCCTGCGCTCCACTGTAGTGTGCATACTATAGTCCTGGGCTACCAAACCCTTATATTTGTCTTGATGCATCCTGGAAATTCATCTTCTGCAATAGGAGTCAGCAAACCTCCAAATGTCCTATAATTAAGGTGGGTTAAGTTCTTCATCTCAGCTTCAGAAAGCTCTCAGACCCAAGCCATTGTGAAACCATTTATTATAGTCCTACAATCTTTTTTTTTTTAATCTTTTACTTATTCACTGGGTACAGGGTCTCACTATGCAGCTCAGGCTCATAGTAATTCTTGTCTCAGTGTCCCCAGTACTGGTATTATAGGTGTGTGCCTGGTTCTGGTGGCCAGCATGGTGGCACAACCTGTGGTAACAGGGATCAAACCCAGGTTGTTGCATTTGCCAGGCAGGTGCTTAGACTGTTGAGTTATTTCCACATCACAGTCTGCAATTTTTTTTAACTCTAATCTCACTGATTTTTGCATGTCATTTATATACTCATCCAAAAATGTTTTTCCAAAACCCAGTTCAAACAATCTGCTCTCTGGCCTCAAATACAATAATACAGTAGTAGGAAGGGAATCCAAAGAAAGACAAAACAAGGATAAAGACATGACTGTTTTCTCCAGGGATTGTTTTCTATACAGCTGATCTGTATGAGACGAGTGAAACTGTTAAAAATTTCCCAAAGGGTAAAATCCACATTACTAGAAAGACACAAATTCATGTTTATGGCACAATGTTGGACACAATAATAACTGAAAGTATAATACTAAGTAATATAGTTATCTGCCCCATCAGCAACCTCATCTGTTATGCTGTTCACAGGGTCAGCATCCTAAAGCACAAATGCAAATCATGACAGAAGAATTGATTTCTTAGCTTCTGAGTTGTACAAACCAAGAACTGAGTTTTAAAAGCCAAGATAAAATGAGTTTTCCTTCCCTCCTATCACCACCTCTCCTCCCAGCACTCTGACAAGATCACTCTGTGCTAAAGTTCTCAGTGAATAAAGGATGGTGAAGATTTATGCTGACTGAATGTAGCTAATGGTACCATATTGGATCCTAGAGTAACAAAGAAAAACATTAAAAGGAAATTTCTGGAATAGTTGAAACTCTTTATATGTGTTTATATAGTGGTACCTTGGTTCATGAGCTTTATTCTATCTTTTTGGAAAAGAAGAACACATTTGTGTTTGTGTTGGAAAGATGGTCATGGTCCTATTTGTCATTTGATGCAAAGTTTGCAGAGAGAAACAAAGTCCTGCAAAACAATTCTGTTTGTAAACCAAACTGCATGCAAACAAAAGCATTCATGAACCAAGGTACCACTGGATATTAGTGTCTTATTTCATTTTGTGTTATTGTAACAGAATATATAATGCTGGGTAATATAAAAGAGATATCCTTGCATGGGTTAGGGTGCAAAGCTGTAGTCAAGTCTTGGCTATTCAGGAAAATATCTTGAACCCAGGAGTTCAAATCTAGTCAGAGAAACATAACAACAACTCATATCAGAAAAAAAGGAGAGGAAAAAGGAAGGGATGTAAGGCTTACCTGGCTCATAATCTGGTGGCTCATAATTTCAAACAGCATCATGAAAGGCTGAGAAAGACCCCTGGTTGGACTACAACATACCAGAGAAGCAAAAGGAAAGCAGGAAAAAGACTGAGCACATAGTGGCTTCACTTTAACAGTCAGCTCCAAAGGTAACTAAGCCAATCTACATGAGACCTAACTCACTTCCAAGAAACTTATATTAATCCTTTACAAATGTGGTGCGCTATGACCAAAAACCTCCTACTGGCCATATGCAACATGAGTTTTGTTGAGGATAAACATTTAAACCATAGCAACTGTTGTATTATTAAATTTCCAAATTGGAGAAGGCAGAAGAATGCATTGTTCTTGGGAATTAAATGATGAAGTATTTCTAGTAGCGGGTCATGATGTAAGTAACTAACCATACCTTCTCATGAAAAATGTGTGTGCGTGTGCGTGTGCGTGTGTGTGTGTGTGCATGTACGTATACAGACAGAATTGAGGTCCAAAGTTAACCATTGCTATATTTGAATAAAAGTTTGCAAATGTTCACAATATTAATGTCACAACTTTTCTGAAGTTTGCATTTTTCAAATTTAAATATGCACTTTTAGATAGGAGAAAAGAGAGCTGGAGAAGAGCCCAAAATAGTGTGATACTGGTCAGGAACTCTCAGCAAGCAGACATTTGTTGCAAAAGGGTAAATGATAAAATATCCAGACTAGTTTGGAAACATGACAGTGGAGGGCGTTTGCAGCCCAGCCCTGCCCGGATTTGTGAGAGGCAGCAGCCTTGCGCAGAGCACTAAGACAAGTGAGGACCACGTGGGGTCTTCGGGCCAACAAGCCTTAAAGCAGCCAACCATGTGACCCAGAGGCAGCAGAGCAGCAGGGCCCTGCAGCATTTCCTGGGCTGCAGAGGGATTTGTGAATTGCTGGCAGCAGGCTCATCTCCCTGATGCGACAATGTTACCTGCCACTCCAGGAAAAAAGATGAAGGAAAGAAATGATCACTCCTCCAAGTTTAAATCAGTAAAGAGGACTGGCAAAATAGCTCAGCAGACTAAGTGCCTCCCTAGGCAAGTGTAGGAATTGGGGTTCAATCGCGGGCACCACAGGCTGCACTAGCCCTGCCCCCAGGTGCACTGGGCTGGCCAAGAAGATGGGGGCATGGTGGCACACACTTGTAATCCTAGCACTGAGGAAACTGAAAACAGGAGGATCACTATGAGTCTGAGATGCATAGTGAGACCCTATACCAAATACATTTAAAAGAATTGGGAAAGACTTAACTCATTCATGAGGCTTTAACGGTATTTTTTCTACTCATCAGAGATGAGGCTGGATATTTCCCTTAATACTTAAAGGGGGGAAAAATAGAGAGTTGCTTGTCTTGTACACCGGTGTTTGTTTCCCTAGGAGGAAAATCTAGAGACCCACAATAACAATATTTCTCTGTAGCAAACAGATATTTCTTGAATATTAGTAATTTATGTTGTACCTTGGGCAATGGTAATTTAATCTCTGCTTTATTCCCAGGAATCCTCTGTGAGCAGTATTAATGGCCTGGTGTAAGAAGAGAGAAGGTGACTTCACATGTATGAATAGCAAATCTGAAGACTCAGCTCTTTTTCTTCCAGCAGTGAAATTGTGCCTCTGTGAAGTGCTTCCCTAGGAAAATAACAAATCCTTCTAAAAAATGGCCAATACTTTAAAAAAGTGGTTGGATGGAAAGGCTTCATAAGTCCAAATTTAATTTTGGTGACTACTTAGTTGTTTCTTTAAGCTCAGACAGGGCTCCTTGTATCCTCTTAGAATGTATCAGTCGAATATGTATTTTAAATGTCAACCCTCCAAAACACAAGCCTAGAAATATTCCTTGTAGTTTGTGTCATTAAGCTGGATTTTTTTTTTACTTGGCAGTCCTCAAGGTGGGGATTCTTGCAACATTAAGATAACAATCTTTCTGTGTAGATTTTAGTACCTCCGGGATTCAAAGATCAAGTTGCTTAGAGACCCCATGGAATTTGCAGAAAAAGCAAACTCTAATCTTGACATCTGTAATTAACGTTTTATCTGACTCTGAAAATTTCATTTGCTGGCAGCTCAGCTGCTCTTTGGAGCTGAATAATGATCTCCCTAGACCACATCCCACACAACTTTCCATCCTGAAGGGAGGGAGGAGTGGGATGCTCTGCTGCTCTCTCCAGGCTCCTTTCTCTTGGGCACAGTGTCAAGCTCTTGTTCTTGTTAAGCACTGCATGCAGACACCTAGCTTTCTTCACAACCCCTCATCCTGAAGCTTTCCTGAACTGGGTTCACAGTTGCTGGCATGTGACGCTTTTCATACTAGGGTGCCACACAACGCAAATGCATGCATGCATGGAGCACAAAATCCACTGAAGATGGTGAAAAATCTATATAGCTCTGATATAATTAATAATACATCCTTTCCTCAGAAAAACAGAACATTGGTCCTTCAGGCAGAAGCAAATAAAATAAACCTGACATATACATCTAAATATATACAATGTGATTTTTCCTGTGCCTAAGGCATGTGACAGTTCTAGTCACCCTAGCACATTGAAACCCATTGAAGTATGGTATACAAGTGCTTGGTTAACATACCAATAAGTACATCACCAAAATGCAAAGAGATTCCATCTTCCATCTCATCCTTAAAAGATAAATTTTTCCTTAACTAAGTAGCCAAAATTGCTAGAGGGTATCATAGTTATCTTTCACAAACTCATTGAGATCTTACTCTGAGGACTGGTATCTTCACTGAGGCTGGTGTCCCAAGGAAGACAAAGTAATGCTCTAGAGCTGGAGCTCTGTTGTACAGCACTTGCCTAATGTTTTATTCTCCTTCCTCATTACTGAGACACAATGTCCAACACTGTCAATTGAAGGAATTTATTGTGGTTCAGGGGTTTTACAAGATTAGGTCATAGACAGTAGTCTCCAGTACAGGAAAAGTATGGTGTGAGTGTCTGAGTGGAGGATTTCTGTAGGCAGAAAGAAGAAGGAGAGAGGCATATATATCCTTCAATGTCTCTCTGTCTCTGTCTCTCACACACATATACACACAAATGTGTGCACACACACTCTAAGAGTGATCAATCTAATATCAGACCAGACCTTCTAATAGCAAATCTATAATAGATTAATCCACTGATGAGCACAATGTCCCCTGATCCAATCACCTCCTAAAAGTGCTACCTATGAACACCTAGGCCTGAACACTACATCTAAACCATACTACCTAGCATGTGTGAAGCCCTAGTTTTCATCCCTGGGACTTCCAAAGAAATAGACACAGAATGGGTTCACTGCTCTTAACCTGCTACTAAGCAGACAGAAACAAAGAAACACATTAAGAAGAAGTAAGCAGGATACAAAATAAAATAATGTTCAGACAAAGATAAGAACCAGAAAGGCAAAAAATTCTAGTGACACTAGAATAACTGGGAGTGTACCAGACTGAGAGGCAGGGAACATTCTAATGCAGACAACTTCTGAGCTGAGACTTGAATCACAAGTGTTTATGTTACAGTACTATGCTGTAGTATCTCAAGGCATTTTATGACTTGGCCATGAGAAAAAGATCTCTTTCATAAACAGTCAAGTGAAGTTATTAGAAAACACATCTTGCTTATGGGGTTCTATATTATATCCTCACCCTCTACCTACTTCCTATTTAAACTGCATTCTAAAACACTGTTATATCACCAGAATTCATTTTGGAAATATAAATGCCAACTCTAGACTCATTGGCTATAAGTGATATAAACATTGACAAAAGATGTTCCAGCAGGGACTGAACTGGTCTTTTAGACAAAGAAATGAGTTCACTGCTGTGCTAGCTGCCACAGGCATAC
The DNA here is from genome assembly GCA_004027025.1 of Myocastor coypus. Taxonomy (NCBI): domain Eukaryota; kingdom Metazoa; phylum Chordata; class Mammalia; order Rodentia; family Myocastoridae; genus Myocastor; species Myocastor coypus. The sequence goes on along the minus strand of PVJA010001680.1, from coordinate 45,012 downwards.
ACATCTCAGCCTCTATCAGTGACCAAAATCATCTGACAAAAATGACTCCTTAAGTGCTTATGATGAAGAATAGTTACTCACACACCCAGGCAAGCATTCTTACATTCATATCTTCTGAAAATTCATCAGCTAGCAGTTCCCAGGCTCAGGGTAAGGATCATCTATATTTCTTGTCAGGCAGTTTATCTGTTGAGATGCTTCATCTATCATGTTGTACTTCAAATACCGTATGTCTTATGAATAATGACTTGCAATCCATATGTATATATATATATATATATATATATATATTATATATATATATATATATATATATATATATATATATATGGTCACATGGAGGGTCCCCATGCAAGGTTCTGCTGTTTATAATGAAAAATACCAAGATTTATAAAATGTGCTGTCAATATCCTCCCTATTGATTTTGGTATGTAAAGAGAAATTTAACCAGTTGAACTCTTGAGTTCTAATTTTAGTCTCTCAGATTTCCACATAAAAATGACTCAGACAATACTTATTTGTGAAGTATGCTGACATTTGCTTGCATGCAAGAAAGAAGAATATCTGAGGATTCTGAGTACTCAATCCACTGGGAATATGCAAGGTTGTACCCAATGGAAAAGTTAACAGTGGCCTACGCAGATAAGTTTTTATTCTTTGCACACAACAAAAAGCCTGGAGGTAGGCTTCTGTTGGCTTTGGTTCAGCAGCAGCACAATGTCAAGGGCAGCATATCCCATGATCTTTCTATTATCTTACAACCTCAAGTTCACAGACTAGCTGTCGCTGCAAAAATGATGTCCTTATCACTGGCCAAATAACTAGAAGATTAGGGAAGAATGGAGCAGAGCCAGGTAAGTTTGATCTTTCCATTATGAAAGCTCCTAAAGCTGCCAATTCCTTTGGGTTCATGTATCATTGTAGCCAGCCCTAACTCCAAGGGTGGCTGCAGGAGTCATGCTTTTCTAATATGAAGAGTGGGGATCCAAAGTCTTTAGGTGTTCCTATATTAGCTAAGCAACCATTTCTTAGTAAAATCATTTTAATATGAAACCTTCACATTTCTTTTTTTTTTTTTTTTTTGTCTTTTTGAGACAGGGTCTTGCTATGCAGTTGAGGCTGACCTTGAGCTCACTTTTGTAGCCTAGGCTGGTCTCGAACTCGAAACAATCCTCCTGCCTCAGCCTCCCAAGTGCTGGGATTACAGGCATGAGCCACCATGCCCGGCCTTCACATTTCTTTATATCAACTTAATTACAATTTCCAGAGTACTTGGCTAGAGTTTTGCTAAAATATCAAGATAAAACCAACATTAAACAACTGAAGAGAAAGGTCTCAAAAGTTTTCCAAACAATTCTAAACATTGTACTTATTTTTCTTTCTTCTTCTTTCCATTTTTCTTATAACTATGCCAGGTTCCTCCGAAATTTGCTTGCCTCTATTGAGCATATCCTTTTCCCTTTGTATATAGTTGTTGTGTTATATTCCATTGCGAACTATTGGTATGCAGAGAATACACTCAACTGACACTGTCAAGGTGTAATCCCATCCAGTCACTCGCTAGCTATATAACTTTGAACCACTTACTCAGCCATATGGTAGCTAAATTTCTTCTTCTGAATGAGATAATAACATAATTTAGGGGTTGGGGAGATAGCTCAGTAGAATAAGCACTTGCCTGGCAAGTGCAAGGGCCTGAGTTCAATCCCCGGTTCCTCAACATACATACATACATACATACATACATACATACATACATCATGATCTACACAGAAAGATAAAGTGAATTGAAGTTTTATAACATACTTAGGACACTGATAGCCAAATAGTACTCTTCTATAAATGTTAATTATTTTCATTGTATAGAAATGCATCAGCCAATTTAATTAAATGTGAATTGATGGATAATAACATTTCTTAATTTTTTGGTTTTATAACTGGGCCATGCACTAATATTCTCAAAAACCATCTTTGTCCAATAATTTCCTAAGTGTACAGTGCCTCACACATAATTTCCAGTATAAAGATTACCTGCACTTAAAGTTCTGACCCTTATTCCTAAGCTGCTCTTTTGAAAGTTATAGTGTATCCTTTTTTGTCTGAAAGAATGCCTATTTTTCACCAACTTTTCTAATCCTAAATATAAATTTTGTCAAGTTTATGAGTGAAGAAAATGTCATTAACTTTAAATGTCCATGTCGTTTATCAATAAAAATGATTAAAGCTTTTAAAATGATTTAACCATTCCTGCTTTCAAAGGAATATGTTGATTATATGCTTTGGCGCTTAATGGTTTTTGTTTCTTGTTATGTTTATTGGCCTATCTGCAATTCAAGTCAAAGATTCCAATGGTAAAAATGACTCTAACCACTTGGCAAACATTTTTTTCTGCATTTTCAATAACTAGTATAGAAATGTTCTCAGTTTGAAAGAAATACCTAATCAGGAAGAATTTTTCTATGTTTGTAAATTGCACTTCCATAAAAAAAAAAAAAGCTTACTATGAAGAAGACAGTGACAAGTTGGGAGGCCATATTAAAACTGTATTTTAGTGACAATGAGCCACTGCATTAACTAGCCTTTTATTTTTATTTTAGTTATATTTTGACTTTTTCCCATATTGCTAGGACAAAGTCTGAGAACCTCCTGTTCTCTGCAGACTCTTGGTACAAATGCTTGTATAAGATGGTATAAGTTACAGAAGACAGCCTTTCCAAATGTGCTCAGGAGATAGCTCAGTGGAATAAGCACTTCCCTGGAAAGCACAAGGGCCTGAGTTGAATCCCTGAAATGTGTTCCCAGGACCACTGGCCAGAATTAGCCTCACTTGCCAATGTTAGTTAAGTATTTGGTTCTGGAGTTCAATACTCATACTAAGGATGGGCATTTTAAGGATATAGAGCAGGTAGTGTTATCTTCCAAAGATTCTTCCCAGAAGATCCTTACATATACTAATGTTGGAAGAAATTAGTTAATGACAAATTAGCAATATTTGTTCATTCAACTGTTTATTCATTTGTTAAAAAAAACTACATCAAATAATTACTAACTCCTAAAATGTGCTAGGACTGTTCTGGGAATAGCACATTGAGCTAAACAGATCAATGTTCTAAAGGACTTTAGGTTGCATAGAAGAAGAAAAACAACAAATAAAAATATATTATTGTATAGCCACGCGTGGTGGCTCACACCTGTAATCCCAGCACTCGGGAGGCTGAGGCAGGAGGATTGGTGCGAGTTCAAGACCAACCTGGGCTACAAAAGTGAGCTCAAGGCCAGACTGAACTGCATAGAGAGACCCTGTCTCAAAAAAAAAAAAAAAAAAATATATATATATATATATATATTATTGAACAAAATGGTAGGTAATATTACAAAGAATAAAGCAAATATAGTACTGGGTGATGACTAGTTTTTATATTAATAATCACTAACTCATTTGTCTCCTTTGTAAACCATAAATATATATATATATATATGTATATATATGGTTTACATATATATATTTGGTACAGGGGCTCACTACGCAGCTCGGACTTATAATGATCCTGTTTTCAGCCCCCTCAGTGCCAGGATTATAGGCATGCACCACCATGCCTGGACTTGGTCACTGGCTCAGTGTGCCAGGGAGCAGGGCTAGCATGGCATGTGTTGCAGGGAATCAAACACTGGTCCCTGGACTTCCCTTAGGTGCTTAGTCAGCTGAGCTATCTCACCAGCCCTTAAATTAATATTAATATTAGATATATTCCAATATCTCAGTTCCTCTGAGTCTGGGGCTGGGTTTCTCATCACCAGCTTGTCTTTGTCCTTCCATTCTCACCTCATCCTGGAAACTACTGGCTCTAGAGTATTAGTAAGAGATGGACTCAACAGCCAAAGTATTGGTTATCTACATCAGGGACAATCTAATGTGTGAGAAATGGCATAGAAAGAAATCAAGTACTGATGAAAGGTGAGATAAGGCAATATTTATAGTCTATTCAAGCTTAATAAATTATCACGTAGGATCGTTAAGAAATGCTTAGGTAAACACATATGGATGCATCCAGCACATTGGACAGTATCAGCAGCATCAGAATGGGCAGCTGCTGAGGTTCCAGGGGTGCTGCTACTTCCTTAGCATTCTACCAGTCAATGTTGGGCTAAAGAAAGGTCTGGGTTGGGGGCAAGCTGGTTCAATAAACTGAAAGATTTAAAAGTTCTTGAAGTAAATCTGATTAAACTAAGCACTGGTCAAGAAGCTTTCAGACTCTAAATTTGAAATCCAGCCAGAAGCTCACAGCAACAGATCCTCTTTCAAGAAGCAGCAACAATAGTAATAGAAATTCACACCTGGCAAACACTCATAAACAGATTCTTGGTAAGGAACATCAATCCATATATACTCCCAGCTACTCAGAAGGCTGAAGCAGGATCATTGTGAGTTAAAGCCCAACTGAGCAACTTAGGGGGACCCAGTCTCAAAGTAAAATAAAAAGCTCTGGGGTGTAGCTCAGAGGTAGAGTACTTCATTAGCAGGTGTAAGCTCCTGGGTTTTTGCCCAGTCCCACAAAACAAACAAGCAAATCAAGAAACAAAAACACACTCTTTGGCACTGAGAGTTGACCATACAAACCTGGGGATTCAAGTAAGGATCTGTTGAACTAAGATCAGCAATATTTCCTGGCATCCATACATTTTCTAGTTCATGAACCCCTTAATGTAAGTATATAAACTTTCATGCCTGCTCTCACATTCTCTCTCCCCTCCATGGTGTGTGTGTGTGTGTGTGTGTGTGTGTGTGTGTGTATAGCAAAAGACACTATATACAGTGCAGTATTTTTTTTTTTTTACATTTCATCAGATTCTCAAAGTAGACTATAACTTAATAAAGCATAGAAACTACTGTCTTGGCTCAAGAAGTACCATCCTGTTTAAGCCTACAGGTGGAATATCTAATTATGCCTCAGAAGGTTCCTATTTAGAACAAATGCCATAAAATACCATTTCCGTATGGGTACCAGCACACTGACATGCTCTCCCAAGGTTATAAAATGCCTCATGCCTTTTGAGTTCAGTCTTTTGAATAGGACAGTAAAAATTTCACACTTATTACTTGTGAAGGCCTGCATTAGGCACCTTAAAAAAGCAAATTGTTGTGTTATCTACTGAAGCATAAAAAAACCATGAGGAGCAGTGTGTTGGTATGTACGCATGATCTTGTAAGGTTAGCACCTGAATTGAGCTGCATAATTATCTTTCTGGTTCTTTTTAAAAGCTGGGGATTAGACTCCCAGAGTATCACATTGTCACAGCCACAAGTCAGGACACATTGCAAGGCTGATCTACATTAAAGGGGGCTCAGGAAGAGACTCTGTCATATGATGGGAGGACCCAAAGTCACAGGACAAGGATCTGCCTATAGAAGAATTATTGTGGTCACATTGTAACCTACCACACCTGTATACTGAACAATTTGTGCATAAAATCATAGCTTTTCATGATTTACTAAAAGCATACCATACAGAATTTCTAGGGAAGGGGCTGGTGAGATGGCTCAGTGGTCTAAAGCACCCACTTAGGCAAGCTTAGGCAACTGCAGGGACCATGGTTTGATCCCTGGCACCACATGCTGTGCTAGCCCCACCCCTGGGACAGGCTGAGCTGGCCATAAAAAAAAAAAAAAAAAAAAAATTCTAGGGAAGTATTTGAAACAGAAAGTGTCAACAACTCTCCTTGTTGAAGCTGGATGATGTATAGATGGCCATCACATTCACACTAGTCCCTCTACCTTCAGGCATGTTTGCAAATTTTTATTTATTTTATTTATTTTTCTTCTGTTGCTTTTAATTTTTCATTCTAAAGAAAATAAAAAGAATTTAAAAATTAGAATGATACAGAATTTCAAAAAGCAAATGGTAGGAATTCAACAATAGTAGTTATATTGCATATTGTCATCTTTAAAGTAGTTGTTCAGATTACCATACATAAGCATGTAAAATTGATTTAAAAATTAAACATTAACTGTTCCTTTCAATAAAACAATTGAAATTAGTAGTATGATTATCTTAGCATATACATGTATGTGTATATATATATATATATATATTTGTTAATAACACAACATGCTAGCACTTTTCCAACTCCATTGTGCTTAACATCCTACTTCTCATGAAGCTATGTACTCAGTGATTTTTTTTTTTTTTTTTGTCTTTTTTGAGACAGGGTCTCGCTATGCAGCTCAGGCTGGCCTTAAGCTCACTTCTGTAGCGCAGGCTGGTCTCAAACTCACATCGATCCTCCTGCCTCAGCCTCCCAAGTGCTGGGATTACAAGAGTGTGCCACCACACCCAGCTTAAGTAATATTATTATATACATTGTTCATACAAGAAACTCAGCGAGCTCCCCATAGTTACAGAATAAGCTGTAAAAGCATCGCTGGATTCAAGAAATGTGGCTTCAAAGCCCACACTTTATAAAGAAGTAAAGCTGAGATCAGAAGCAAGCTTTACATGGCTTCAACATCAGGAATTCCTATTCGGTGGGACCAGCCAGGGACTTTAGGACCTGGGTGCTTCCTCTGTCACATTCCTTCAGTCCAAGGCCTGTCAGAGTCTTTCCTCTCAAATTTTCACATTGTGCTATTAATGTTACACACAGTCGGGGGATCTGACTCAATTTCCTGACACATTTCCTATGGGGAAACACCCTTACTTTCTTCTAATAAATCATATAATATGTCCATAAGTGCTATGTATACTGTAAGTCATAATGAAAGGTTCACGTTCATCTGTCCTCCAATTTAAATAACATTTTAAACCAAGAACCATTTGAACAAAAGTATTTTTAAAGATTTTCTTAAAATCCAAAGCTTGTGAAATTCCTATTTGAAATTTTCCTTCCCAGCATCTGCAACTATAAATGTGTTTTATTTTAGAGTGAGAATTACAGGGTCCCAGAAGCACCGTTACAGGGTGAGAAGTGAGAAGAATCGCATGAGGGGGGATTCTGACTGTCAAAGTTTGTTTCCAGGAGTCACCGGAGAACAAGTGACTGGAGCAGCCCAGGAGTTTTCAATTACTCTTCTTGCTAAGTAGAGGTTCTCTGTGGCCTTCTAAGTACTCAAATCTGTAATCTCAGCCATCCAGGTGATAGGCTTATTATTCCTGACTCTGAGGGCATGACAAACACTGATTTACCCAAGTTCTAGGGAAATGCAGGTTATCACTGTATTCTTGTTGTGTGAAGTGCCACCAGCCCTGGACTGAAGGAACCTATTGTTCAACACAGCAGCAGTACCAGTCTCAGCCATCACAGTGGTCTGTGGATGTAGATTAGGGGTAAGGATGTGTGTGTGTGTGCGAGAGAGAGAGAGAGAGAGAGAGAGAGAGAGAGAGAGAGAGAGAGAGAGAGAGAGAGAGAGAGAGAAGCATGCCAAAAGTTCAGTGATCCCTCCCTCTAAGAGTAAACTGCTAATATATTAGAAAAAAATATATTTTAGTAAGATTCAATATTATTTCTCTGGGACTGTACAATATCTTTTTATAAGATGGTCTGTGCCCTTTCCATAACAAAGAAGAAATACATAGTGTATTCCTCACCTATGTCAGATACTGGAGCTACTTATTTATAGTATTTTTCCGAGCATCCCAGCTTCTTAGGGGGCTATGAAAGGAGTGAAGAGATTAACTAATGGACTGACCTTGACTTGTGCAGTGGTTTCTAGTGCTTTGTTTTCTTAAAAAATCAAAATCAAGAATGAGAAAGTGGAATCAACCAACTGCAAAGCTTAGCATATAAATACATAGGTATACATATACACACATATACAGAGTCCATCAAAAGTGAATATACCAGCAAAAGAAAAACTTGTACATGTATTTGGACGCTAGACTTATGGAGACATCATGAGGTTAAAACAAGTTACCTTTGGCATCTACAATTATAAGAGGTGCTTGAAGGGATGGCTGTTGGCTTCCAGACAGTCATTAGCATGACAAATGACTAAGGTATGCATAAATTTATATATTTTTGGTGGATATATATATATATATATATATATATGTATGGTGTGTGTGTGTGTGTGTGTGTGCGTGCAAAGAGTTGGGCAAACGACCGAAGAAGCAAGCAGAAGAAGTAATCTTATAGACAAACTCCTTAAGCACCCAGATCTCAAACCCAGCCAATTACAATAGCACATAGAGCAGTTAAATATTTAATGAAAACACATTTGGAACTTGACCTCAAATACTTATAGGTGCAGTGTCTGTATCAGGTTTCCTAGGAACACGAGTCATAAAAACATGCTATTTATAAAGGAGTATTTTCTCTCCTCACCCAAGCAGACTCTTCCCTGGAAACCACAGCAGCTGTTGCCTTCAGGAGACACACTGGGTGTGGGTGCAGACTTTCCTGCCTTTCGACTCTCTAGAGCTAGACAAAGGTAAAACAGAAGCAGATTCTTCTTAACTTACAGAATTTTGGAGAAAATAAAAGCCCCGAGGAGAGTATTGGGCTAAGCCTCTTACCAGGCACTGTGAGAGGCTCATCATTGAACAAAGTGGAACTGCTGCGTCTTTAAATTTTAAAATCAGTGCTACTTAGGCTGGAATGCACTGTAGGTCACAGCTCTCAGCACATTCTCCTCGCAGGCACAGCCACCACACATTTTTCTCTCACCGTGGGAAAGTGTCAAGCCCTTCTCTCTTCGTGTCTACATACTTGGGGCACAGGAAATGGTCTTTATATCCCACTCATAGAAATGAATGAGGTGTGAGAACATTTTAAAAACTTTTCATGTCTTTATCAGGAGAGATTTGCATTTTTGTATAGCTACTTTAAAAATTCTAATAATTACTAAAGTGATGCAGGTTCATTGTGGAAAATTTTAATGTACAGATAATGGAAGGAAATAAAAGAGGGAAGCCATCAAAAGTCTCGAAAGACAATGTCTGTTAGAATTTCTTATTGATTGGAAGCCCCTGTTTTGAAATATTGGCATGTTTTCATTATCCAGGATCATCTTCCTATGTTCAATGGATGAGCCTATGAAATTATGTATATATACTGTCATCACAAGTCACTCTGAAGCTTATACAATAGTTATGACAATACGTTAATTGTCATTATAAGTAATATTTATTGGAATAAGTTCATGATCAGAAATGAAAACAAAAATAAACATAACACTGTATCTATAATTGAAGGCCATTAAGGATAATGGAAATAACTGTGACTATGGTTAAATAAAAAAAATATATGTGGGCTTGGGTCCCAGCTCTGTCACTAACGCCTAGTGTGATCAGGAGTAAATCATTATACTGCTATTAACTTCCGTTTTGTTTATAAAATAATAAAGCCACATTTTATCTCTAAAGTCTTTTCTAGTGTTAAAGTTGAGTCTTCTTTGCTAGATTTTTTTACCATATTAGCAACTACTTTTGAATATTCAAATTACTATTTCTACTTTTATTTATGGATGAGCTTCCCCAAATGATCGTAATTTTTCCATCAATCAAACTACAGAAAAAGAAGAAATCCACCCTAAGAGCTATTCTGTTGGTCATGAATTCATTCATGATCTAAAGTGACTACATTGAAATGTGACAGGAATGACTTTGAGAGCTACAATTTAGCTGAGGTCTTTCCTCAAGCTAAGTATCAGATAATCAATAACCACATTAAGAACTCTGTTTATGGAGCTGGTGAGACAGCTCAGCAATCTAAAGCACCTGCTTAGGCAGGCCTAGGTAAGCTTGGGCAAGCACACAGGGACCATAGTTTATTCCCTAAGCCAGCCAATCAGCCACACACACACACACACACACACACACACACACACACACACACTTCTATTTGTATAAAATATCAGAAAATCAGCTTGGAGGAAAATAGAGCAATGCTGTATTATACCAATCTTGCTTCGTAGTATAGATGTAAATTCAAATACACACAGGAACCACACATACAAGCAATATAATTAACTCCTTATGCCTGATCCACTTCACTGAATGAGCCAACCTACTATTAAGTGGAAGATATGATGAGGAAGGGAATGCAAAGATCCCATCAATTGTTCATATTAGAAATGAAAGTGTGGAATAACAAAACCTCTTGATTTTTTTCAAAAGAAGTTGGAAATTCAGATTCTCTCTGTGTACATTTCCAAGTTTCTAATTTTGACTCCAATATTTTTTTTTGTGAGCCAAGCAATGCACTGCTAGGCTGCTAATATGTACACCCCCAACTTACATAGTCAAACCAACTTCCTCCACTTTCTGTAACACGTGCTGCTTACACAGACTACTGACAAACTGAAGCAGAAAGTAGACCAGGCCAAGCATGGAAAGGAGGATGGCCTCTACACTACACTAAAATAACCTCAATATTTACATCCAAGAGGAATATTTTGGAAGCAATTTCTCTAAACATTCAAATTGGTTTATCTATGAATAAAATAGATAATATGACTGGATTGCTTTATTCAGAGGTGACTAAATATGCGACTTTTCACTTTCCAGAATTGGCATCCTCTTTTATGTAAGCTTGATAAATAGTTTTATTATCAGTCTATACACTTTCCTTGAATTTAGATTGAGAAATTGTCCCATAGCCTCCAACACCCTCCTCCGCCGCATGAGCAAGGAAGAACACAGCTGAAAGATCGATTTTACCATTTAGCCAACACTCTGTGTTCCTATAAAAACATCTGTGCAAAGTGGGCCCAGCTGGCTTGCTAATATGTTCCATGATGCAGGCCAGCTTCAGCGCCCTCCTCTCACCCTTTGTCTTGTCTGCTTTCTGCCAGTGTGTATTTCCCTTTTAAACAGATAATGCTAAGTGAAAAAATTCCCTCTTACCAGGTTAAAAGTTAATGTACTTCACCTGCTTCACATCCTTCCATTAGGAAGCATGGACCAACAATGAGAAATTTGGCATTTTACTTGTTTGCCTAACTCTTCCTTGGGAACAATTGTGGGGATGGGGGAACCTCAAGAGTTTTGTTGTTCATGAAGATGTCACACTTCAATTTGGAAATATCATTAGAATACCTGTTTTTAGGGAATTGTCATGAATGTGCTCAGTGCTTTTCTTTTTGTAGACTCTGCTGATGGCCAAGAAATATACTCACCATGACTTTTATTTATAGTGTGTAGCCCATAATGGGATGGAAGGAAAGAAGGAAATTTCCAGGAATGAGCTAGTGTGAAGAATCCTTCCAGGGTGAGGATGAAAGGTATTGAAACTCCATAGGAAGGATTCAGAGGTTGGGGATTTTTCTAAAATCACAACAGGCTTTGGGAGTTTCCTTCAGTTCACACTCAGAGGTCTATAAAAACTTTCTACTTGGGAGCTACCTTAGTTGCAACCAAGGCAACAGGCATCTGATATTCAGGTGGATCAAGAAGTTAGTATATTAGCCGGATGTGATGGCACATACGTACAATCCCAGTACTTGGGAGTCTGAGGTAGGAGGAGTGGTGCAAGTTCGAGACCAGCCTGGGCTACAAAAGTGATCTCAAGGCTAGCTTGAACTGCATAACGATACCCTGTCTCAAAAAAAAAAGTTAATATAATGTATACAAAAACAGAAAAGCAAATCTGAAACCATAAAACAGGCCCTAAATGGCAGGATAACACTCTGTTATGGTCACAGAACTGAGGCTCCTGGAACCAAAGGCTCCTAGAGGATTCACACTTGAAGTATTCTGTCTAATCACACAGGAGCACCTCTGTTCTGTGCTGCTCTCACACTGGTCTCACAATGACCCTCAGCAAAGGGAAAATGTAGGTCTTCTTAGCTCACTGGCTGTGTGTGTGTGTGTGTGTGTGTGTGTGTGTATTGAATCCAGAGCCTCATACATCATAGATGCAGCGCAGCCCCTGAGGTAGACTGAAAGCCATGCCTTTGTTTCTACAACCATTGCATCTCTCAGGGGACAGGCTAAAAGGTGAGTCTTGAGCCCTAATATTAGTGGCATGGCACTCTGCTGGTGAAAATTTCACCCTTGGCTGTCCCAAGGATAGACAACTTAGTGTTAGGCAAAAAATAAAAATACAGTCTGTCAGTTAAATTTGAATCTCAGATAGGCAGCAGGTAATTTTTATCTATGCCAACTATTGCATGGAGATACTTGGAACTAAAACCAGAACAAAGTACAACCCTCATACAGCTGACCTCAAATGTAACTGAGCATCCCGTATCCTACCCATCATCACTACTACCAAAAGATTGGGAGAAACAGTTGGATTTTCAAGCCTAGTGAACAAAACAAAGAAAAAAAAAAACAAAACCAATGAATAGGAATTTTAACAATGTATAATACCCTTAACTGTAGAAAAATGAGAGCTAAGGGATTCACATCTCTTCATGAGACCATGTGGCTCAGGGATTCTTTACCATGCTTGTGCATCACAGTCACTCAGAGAATGGCTAAATATGTTGGACACTTGCATTGCATCCTTACACCAGAATGGGGGCCTCTTCTTGTGAGCAATCAGGCTGAGAGCCAATAAACTACAGAAACTAAGAAGACCCCAAAATGTGGCAGAGAGTGTATCCTTAGTTGAACTCAAACTTTCCCAACTTTTCTGCACATTGATTTCACGTGGAGATTTTCAGGCTAATTACTGATGCCTAGCACCTATACTCAGACATTCTAATTTGATTAGTGCTGGATGTGACAGAGGCATCAGGATGTATAATAACAATCCTCCTCAGGTGTTTTTATTTTTATTTTTTTATTTTATTTTTGTGTGTGTGTGTGTTTGTTTTTGAGACAGGGTCTCACTGTGCAGTTCAGGCTGGCCTTGAGCTCACTTTTGTAGCCCAGGCTGGTCTCAAACTTGCACCAATCCTCCTGCCTCAGCCTCCCGAGTGCTGGGATTACAGGTGTGCGCCACCACACCCGGCTCTCCTCAGGTGTTTTTAAAGTGGAACAAGATCTGCAACTCATGCTTCTAAGGATGAGAGCAGCACTAACTGCTTTTGTTGGGTCAGGAATGAAGTCTGATCTTTAGTTATTTTTTAAATCTATTTGTCCCATGTTGGCTTGAAAATGTAAACCTTATGAATTGAGTATTATTTTCAAGAATGTTACTCTCGCTCTGTTTAAGAGGCCTATCAATGGCTTTCCATGAATTGTTTAGAGAAGAGTGAAAGTCACACGGGGCTCTTCCATAACTGTTCTACATTAACCACACATGGTCATGGGCCACAGAACACGGTTTTAGTCAGTGATGGAGAAGGACATGTATGCAATATTCCTATGAAATTATAAGTAAGGAAAAAGTCCCAATCACCAAGTGATGTCATAGATGATCATAAGATCTGGGCATGACATATTACTTATGTATTTGTAGAGGCACTGGTGTAGATAAACCTATTGGTCATGTTAGTTATATAAAAGTATAGCACTCACAATGATTTATAGTAAATAATACTTAAGAACAACAAATTATTGTCAAATATTTAATAAATATTTAATGGTACTAAATGTAATATTTTACAATGGCAAACGATCATGTTGCTGTTTATTTATTATGCTATGCTATCTATTGTGATTTTATAGTGTACTCCTCCTTTTAAAAAGTAAATTAGAAAGGGAGTCTTTTATGCTATAAGTAGTATGCCATGTTGGGCCATCAGCGGCGTCATTTTCCTTTTTTATATATATTATTTTTTATTACTTTTAATAAGAAATAATAACGTATAACAATGTGACAGTTTCAAAACATGTTAGTCATGCATTTCAATATTTGATACAATGCATATTATTGTCCTCCTATTAGTTATACAGAGCACAGGGTGTAGACGTTATAATTTACCAAATAATTATTGGTACAACAAAATTTCTTCTCATTGAACTAAGAGAAAGTAGTTATATACACAATCCAATGTTCCATAATCTCAGTGGGTTATTAGTAAAACTGGCAATGCTGGAAGCTGTTGATTTAAGCCTTTGACAGCTCAGCATTCTAATCTAACTTTACGTTTTATGTCTTGTGGTTAAACTTTTCTGCTGGGTGGTTAAGGGCATCATTGTCCTTTTGGATCAAGGGGTTACACAGAGTAACTGACCTAGACCATCAAGGTCAGGCTAAGTACCCTCTGAAGTATTCACACAATCACAAAGATCATTTACTGATGTATCTCTCATAATGTGTCCTAGCTGTTAAGCAACTATTTAATAATTTTTTAATAACAATAATTGTACATCAATGCAATTCAGAAGCCATACCTTATCCTTATGCAGAGATTATTCCATGCATAAGTTGATTGACATGAGGGGTAAGGATAATGTCATCCTTTACACTTTAGATTCATGAGAAGATAAAAATATAATGTGGGCCTTACAAACGTAAGTATAGTTGTAGGGGACACTGACCTTTCTTGCAAATTGCTAAGTGCACACTGATTCCTGGAACTGTTCATCCTCTCACATTTCAAAGGTTACTCACTCATACGGGATTATGCAGCCCTGATCTAACACAGTCTGTAAAAATGAAAGAATATTTTTCTAGTGCCAAAGCCCATAGATCTGAATTTCGAAAGAAGCATTCCTTGTGGGAGGATATGGGCTTCACCCCAGCTGGTTGAGAAATCTGAGAGCCAGAAGAAGATATGACTGTCAGAGAAGACACCTGATGAGTTCCAGAACTTTATTTCAGGGAAGTATTTCACAAGACTGACCAATATATCAAAAGTAGCTAAATACGCCAGCAGCACGTAGTGCATTGTGGGTGGGTTAATGGGGTTCATTTTTGAAAAAGCCTGGGTCCCAACATCCTGCCATGCAGCAAAGAAGTAGAAAGAACCAGTAAAGAGAGTGCTTTTTAAAATTCATTCTTCAAATTTAACATTAATCTCTAGTATGTCCCAGACAGAACAAAGAAAGGAGCACGTCTATGAATAGGACTGCCTGAAAGTTTTACCACTGTGATAAAAAGAAATGGAGTTTTGACTGTCTGCATTGAGTATGTCAAGCTTGACAAACACTTTCTCATTTCTCAGGCTTTGAGAAAACTTTGGGCAAACAAAATTATCTCATAGAGATGATCTTTTTTCTAGCATTTCTCCTGACTCTGTTTTTGGATCTGCTTCATAGTTATAAAATCAGTCACTTAATAACTAAGGAACTTTAAGGACTATTGATATGACTTTTCTAGCTAGGAAAATCAGTAACATAACACGTGCTATATTTATTTTGCAAAATATACATAAACTTACATATGACCTAGTAACATGTGAGAAAAACATGAGTTTTAAAAGTCTGTGTTCATCCAGTATAGCTCTTCCTCTAAGAAAACTTACTATGCATAACTTGGTATTTACACAAAGTGATTTAATTTAGCCCAGGACTCCCAGCTTTATAGACCTTTGTAGTTGAGCTGCCTTCCATAGCAAGTTCTCTAGTACATCTCAATTGCTTTTTGAGGGCTAAAGGTCAAGCAACACGGAGCAATTGCTGTGTTTGTGTGAGGCTGTGGGTTCCATCACCAAAAAATAATAAAATAAAATGCTAAAATTGCAAACATAACAGCAATACATAAATTGTCAATTAAAAAGTATTATTTCAATTCAGGAGTGCCTGTATTTTAATAGATGGAGTGATTAGAATTGTCAAATGTATAAAATATCCCGAAAGACTTACTGAATGCATGAGCCCAGGGACAAGTTAGTCCGTATAAACTGATGTAAAGATGCTCAGCATTTTTCACTCAGGATTAAGAATAATAATTTTCTTAGAAATGACTTTGTTCTCTCAGATCTGAGAGTTTATAGAGCCTTAATTTAAATTAATGAACTGCATTTAATAATAGGATTGTGAATGTGCTTTTTAAATTCATTCTTCAAATTTAACTTTAAGCCCTAGTATGTCTCAGGTTCTGTGGCACTTTCTGGGAGACAATGCAATGGATAAAATAGATATAGGCCTTCTTCATCTTCAAAAAGCTTATAGTTTAGGGAGGAAGGCAGACATAAATTACTACAAACTATTTTAAGCAGTAGGAAGGAAAAGCAAAAGGTGCAGTGAACTGTAGACAGGGCCCTACACTCGCCAAACCCAAACTGATCACAGAGTCAGAGACGTTAGAGCTGAGAAAATGCGCCTAGTGATAACGAGTAGCATTAAGTTACATGCTAAAGGTCTATTAAAAACTCATTTAAGCCTGATTATTCGTGATTAAATGGGTGCTTTCATTTTCCCCTCCTGTACATAGGGAAACGAGGATTAGAAAGCCCAGTTAGCTGGTTTTAAGTGACTACATTTAGGAAATAATTGAACCTGTAGCCTAATCCCAATGATGAGTCCAGAACATGTGTGTATGTATGCATGTAGTGTGATATTGGGGAGTAAACGTAGGCCCTTGCCCAGTCATATTGCTAGGCAAGTGCTTTGCCTTTTAGTTGAATCTGCAGGTCCCTTTATTTTGAGGTGACACGTCACTAAGTTGCCCAGATTGGCCTTGAATATACTCCTTAAGAAGGAGGCCACACGTTATGAACAGCTGGGATTATAGGCATGTGCCATTGTGCTAAGTTTATATATTATATTTGAAGCCATTGGTCATAGACTCTCTACAGAGAAAATGATGAGACAAGAGAAGTAGAGAGTGTTCCAGAAGAAGAATAATTATGATCTTGGATGCCAGTTATGAAAAATATGTGCATTTGGTTAATCCACTAATGGCAAACATTCTAGAGCTTTCTATGATACAAAAAGCTAACAGGATTGCTACCCCTGCTTTTTTTTTGAGGTGCTGGAGCATGAACATTTGACTGTGTATGTATCTGCTTCCTCTTAGTCCAAAGAGAAGTATATTCTTTTCCTTTTTAAAAATTTTTTCTAAATAACATCAATAGGGAGGTGGGTCATGCCCACACACTGTACTCTGTAGAATGATTGTGAGGACAATATGCAATATGTCAACTTTCAAAAAAAAAAAAAAGGGGAAAATAATTTAAAAAAAGAAAAGTAATGTTGATTTAAAAGGGTTAACGTTTAATTGTTTGATCAACCTTATATACCTACATGTATTAATCTAAACTGATCTGATGATGAAAATATGTAATATAACCATTGTTAAACTCAAACAATAAAAATATTAAATTAAAAAAATGATACAAAAAGCTTATTGTGGCATGAGTGCCATAGTTCCCCACCAGTGGAATAATCTAACTCAAATAGAAAGTGATCACCTCTAAACAGAATCTAACTTCTATTAAAAAAAATAAAAAAAAAGATGGTCCTTTCATAGAAAATATTTGTAAAGACTGTCACCTAGTGGCAGCAGGCAAGATGCAGTTTATAGGCTGAATTACTGAGCAGGTGTACCAGCTGCTTACCTGGGGATGAGGATATACCCCTTGCCCTGCCCACTGTGTGCACTCCCAAATTGTTTGTTTTCACAGAAATAAAATACAATAAAACTAAGCATTACAACTTCAAACTAGCCACCATCATTTTTTACTGAATTCACACACACACACACACACACACACAGTTTCAAGTCCCCAGAAAGACTTTAAGACATAGATCTTAAGTTGTACTCTATCCTTCTATGACTTGAATGACATATATGCAAGAAAAGAGAGTAGGGATTGAGATAATTTATAACTAGTGAACATACTTTGTTCAACAGTGAAAAGTTGGGCCACTCTAATAGATACAGAACCCAAATTCATTGCAGTACTGTCAGAAAATAAAGGAATATGTAATAGGTACTGAAAAGTAGGAGGTTATAAGTAACAACTGTAATCTTATAAATATTTGCAAAAGTTGGTGCTCTGTTTTTTAATATATACCTATGTATCTTTGGCAAGGGGGAATATTGTTCTCCACAAGTAAAAACCAAATATATCTAAAAGCACAGCATTAATTTTAACTAGATTAAACAATAAAATCACCTAAAAAGGAACTTGAAAGTGGTGTGGGAGGGCCCTGAAGCAAGGATCAAGAAAGTTAATAGCACTATTTCAACCCTTATTTTCTGATATTATTCACAAGCTTTCTTCATTTAGGAAAAGCCTCTTCATTTAACACAGGCCTTTGTTATTAAAGGATTCATCCTACCTCTGGAAGTGAGGAACTTCTTAAGTTAGGTTCATAAAATCCTAAATGTAGAATGGAAATTCAACAAGCTTAGGCCACTCAAGCCCAGATGCAAGTATTATTGAATATATTGACTAAAGCACTTTATGTTGCAAGCAAAAGAAACCTCATATCATAGGTGTCTGAGCAGGAACTACTCGGTACAGGAATGTCTCTAACATCACAGGAGGCTGCATGCTGAGCTACGTGGAGTGATCAGGACTCTCTTCTCTCTTACTGTCATCTTTGCTTCTAATCCCATCCACAACATGGCAGTGGGAGGCACTAGGTTATGAAGTTTAACTACAGGGGATAGATTAGTCTGCTCAGGCAACCATAATAAAATATCAAACTGGGTGGCTTAAAGACATACCATATTTATTTTCTCACAATTCCAGAGGGTGGAAGCCCAAGATCAGCTATCAACAGGGCTGTTTTCTGGCGAGGTCTCTGACCTTTGTTTGCAGACCTTTTTCCTGCCCTTCCTGATCTGTCCTCAGGCAATGTTCCTTTGTGTGCACTTAGGGGGAGAGGGGTCTATGGAGGGATGGAGGGAGGGAATGAAAGAGAGAGATGTTAAGAGAGGAAGGCAAGGGGAAGGAGGGAGGGAGGAAAAGAGGAGGGAGGAAAGGAAGAAGAGGAAGAGACCAGGCAGGAAGAGAGAGGGAGGGAGGGAGAAACTAATACTTCCAGTCCCTTCCTCTTATTACAAGGACACTACTCATATCAGTTCAGGCCTCACGATTAATGACCACATTTAACCTTAAAGACTGTATTGTATAGCTTTCCCACGATCAGCACCTAACACCTATAACTTAAAGGGAGATCTAAATTGCCTCTTCTGATAAACTCTGAGCTATTGGCTTACAAGAGTCATCATGACTAGTAACAAAAATAATTAAATTTAGACACTCCGGCCTGCCTGCCAGGTGTCCCGTTCTGCTCACCTGAACACTCTGGCCCACGTGCGCCAGACGTCCTGGTCCGCTTGCCTGAACACTCCAGCCTGCGTTGCAGATCTCTTCTGCCCACTCACCATGTTAGACCTACTCTGGCTCACTGTGAAAGCAGCTGATCCAGGAGCTAGGCCCAACATGTGACTCAGATCTTCAGCATCAGGCCCACCACCTGAGTCAGACCTCAGGCTCAACCCAAGCTTAGCCTACCCACAAGCAAGGCCCCACAGGTGAGTGAAATCTCCCTCCTCAGGGCTAAAAGCAGCTCAGCTGATTCAGCAGCCCAGACTAAACCACTAACCCATGGGCACACAGTCCTGCACCAAAGGTCACTGTTATACAGAATGACACAGACAAGGAGCAAAATGCAATCTCAGGTCTGGAACTCACCTGTACCAGGAGACACTACCCTACAAGAAAATGAGAATCATGCAGATGAAATCTCTGAACCGATAGCTTCTGAGGTAGACATACAAGTGCAGAAACATATAGAGCAACTCAGATCAGAGCTAACATGTCAAGTAAAAAAAGAAATGTATGAAAAAATAGACTATGAAGTGGAAAAACAACTACAGAAACGTATACAGGAAACCAGGGCAGAAATAATCACTGAAGTTAAAAATGACATTTCTAAATTAATAGCATCTAAAGTAGGGGAACAACTACAGAAAGGTAGAGAGGAGAACAGAGCAGAAATAATCTCTGAATTAGAGAGAGAGAGAGAGAGAGAGGATAACTATAATGAGAGACTTTACTACTATTAAAAAAAGATGTTAATAAAAATTAGAGGAGAATAGAAAAATGATGGACTCCCTGAGTGAACAATATAAGAAAGAAATAGATCGCATGAAACAGTTTGAAAGAGATATACAAGAAAATAAAATCTCAATCACAACCTGGCAAAACTGTATGAACCAAAGTGAAGATAGAATCTCAGATCTTAAAGATACAGTTGCAGCTGGAGAAAAGATGAGAAAGGATCTCTTAAAAACAACTAGGATGCAGGAAAAAATAATTCAACATCTGCAAGATGATGCAAAAATGAACAATGTGAAATTAATAGAAATCAAAGAGAAAGAAGGAGTCAGTACAAAGGATATAAAAATATGGCAGAAGTAATAGCAGAAAACTTCCCAAATGTGAAAAAACAATTGGACATACAGTTAACTGAAGCACACAGAACCTGAAATAACATCAACCCAACTAAAAACACATGCAGACATACAATAATCAAGATTTCAGAAATTCAGCAGAAGCATAGTATACTAAAAGCTGCAAGAGAAAAGAAACAGATCACATTTAAAGGAAAACCCATCAGAATAACAGCAGATTTGTCTTCACAAACCATGAAGTCAAGAAGAGGATGGAGCAGAGTGCTTCAAGTCCTCTATGAAAAGAAATTTCATCCCAGACTGCTATACTCCACAAAACTCTCTTTCAAGTATGAACTCTCTTTTAAGCATATTTCCACAACAAGGATGTCCCCTATCACTACTCCTATTCAATATACTTGTGGAATCATTAGCTACAGCCATTAGACAAGAAAGAGAAATAAAAGGAATAAGAATAGGTAAAGAAGTAAAACTATCATTATTTGCAAATGACATAATAATCTACTTGGAAGACGAAAGAACTCCACCAAGAAGCTACTGGAATTGATACACAAATTCAGTAGCATAGCAGGTTACAAAGTCAACACACAAAAGTCAGTGACATTCCTCTACACAGATAACAAACACACTGAAAGAGAAATTAGAGAAGCAGTACCTTTTATGATAGCACCGAAAAAAATGAAATACTTAGGGATTAACCTAAGTAAAGAAGTAAAAGACCTTTTCAATGAAAACTACATTACTGTGAATAAAGAAATCCTAGAAGATTTCAGAAAATAGAAAGATATTCCCTGCTCCTGGATATGAAAAACTAACATTGTGAAGATGCCCATTCTCCCTAAATTGCTATACAGATTTAATGCAATTCCTATCCAAATACCATCAACATACCTCACAGACCTGGAGAAATCATTCCTAAAATATATTTGGAACAAAAAAAGACTCAGCATTTCAAAGACAGCTCTGGGCAACAAATGTAGGGCAGGAGGCATTACAATTCCTGACTTAAAGTTATACTACAAAGCTACAAGTAATAAAATTAGCATGGTATTGGCAAAAGAATAAACCTGAAGATCAATGGAATAGATTAGAAGATGCACAAGTAAATAGAAACACACTCCGCCACCTTACTTTTGACAAAGGGGCCAAACATGTTTACTGGAAGATAGTCTCTTTAACAAATGGTACTAAGCCGGGTGTGGTAGCTCACCCCTGTAATCCCAGCACTCGGAAAGCTGAGGTAGGAGGATTGGTGCGAGCTCTAGACCAGCCTGGGCTACAAAAGTGAGCTCACGGCCAGCCTCAACTGCATAGCGAGAACCTGTCTCAAAAAGACAAAAAAAAAAAAAAGGTACTAGAAAAACTGGCTCTGTACATGCTGAAAACTAAAAATTGACCCTAGTCTGTTACTATGCACTAAACTAATGTCAAAATAGATTAAAGATCTAAATATTAAAAGAGAAATATTAAATCTCCTGGAAGAGAAAGAGGGAGGAAATCTTGAAGACATCCGAGTAGGCAAAAAGTTCATGGACAGAAATCAAATTGCACGTTTAACACTTGAAAGCATCAACAAATGGGACCTCCTCCTCCGGCTAAGAAGTGTTTGCACATAAAAGGAAATTACCAGCAGAGTGAAAAGACAACCCACAAATTTAGAAAATATTTTAACTTATAAGTACTCAGACAAAGGTCTTCTATCTAGAATCTACAAAGAACTAAAAACCATTAGGGTTCCAAAATTCAAAGACCCAATCCAGAAATGGGCATCTGAGATGAACACACACTTCTCAGAGAAAGAAATTCAGCAAGCCTATAAATACATGAAGAAATGCTCCACATCGCTAGCCATTCGTGAAATGCAAATCAAAACAACACTTAGATACCATCTCACCCCAGAAAGAATGGCTATCATAAAGAAATCAACCAGCAACAAATTCTGGACAGGCTGTGGGGAAAGAAGAACCTTTCTCCACTGCTGGTGGGAATGCAGATTAGTGCAACCATTATGGAAAGCAGTGTGGAGGATCCTTAAAAAACTAGAACTGGAAATCCCATTCAATCCAGTTATCCCCCTACTGGGAATTTTCCCAGAATAACTGAAAACATCATACCATAGCAATATCTGTGTACATACATTTATAACAGCTCAATTTCTAATAGCCAAATCTTGGAAACAACCAAAATGCCCATCATTTGAAGAATGGTTGAAAAAAATGTGATATTTTTATACAATGGAATATTAATCAGCTATAAAGAATGATAAGCTGGAATATTTCATATATAAATGGATGTATATTGAGGATATACTCATCAGTGAAATAAACCAGACCTACATGTGTAAATATCGTATAGTCTCGCTAATATAAGAACTCTAAATTTTTTTTTTCTTTCCTTACCAATATCAATTGGAAGGTGTGTCATGCCCACAGCCTGTGCTCTGTGTAACTATTGTGAGGACAATATGCAGTGTGTCAACTTTAAAAAAAAAAAAAGTAATGTTTATTGAAAGCGTTAATGTTTAATTGTTTGATCAATCTTATATACCTATCTATTAATCTAAACTGATCTGATGATGAAAATATGGAATATAACCATTGTTAAATTTAAAAATAATAATAAATAAATACTTATTCAATTTAAAAAATATATAAATGACAAAAAGTAATTAAATTTGTGTCAAAGTAAACATAGCCTCTCAATTGAAAGCAACAATCCTTTCTGCACCATTTCTCATGACTAAATGGGTTCAAACAGTCAGAACAAAGGAAAGATGAGAAGTTTACTATAGCAATCTAGTCCAATATTGAAGAAATACAATATTAGAAATCACAATGGGGGGGGGGTCATGGTAGATTTTGTTGGCCTTGTTTCTCCACATTAAGAGGCCCTTCATACACCTAGTGAATCCACTATTGTGTGAAGAGCTACTGCCCCATTTCTCATTATGTAAATTCAAAATGACAAGTATAAGGTGGATTTTGTCTTATTCTTTTGACTTTATGGTATTTAGAGTAAGGTATGTGGGCATCATCTGGATATGGGAATCCACCCTTGGAATTGTGAATGAAAAGCATAAGTTAATCTAAGAGAAAGGTATCTATATGTCCTTTCATTTATGGGATCACTATTTAGTGATACCATCAACAGCACCATATCCAGACTATTCCTAAGAAATGAGAGTAGTTAAGTAAAAAAGACAATTACAACAAACTTAAAGATCTTAATTAGTATTGACTTTCAATTCTTAAATAAGCCCTTAGAACAAGAAGAGATTTAAAGAGCTTCTAGAAGAAACTGACTACACATTAGCTGTAGCTAGACAGTAAGACTGAGGCACAGAGAGAACTTGACAGGTTATAGCACAAGATCTTGTTTGATTTGAATAAGCGAGCTATATACAAGTTAAGCTGCAGATACTAAGGGTCAGTAGTTTGCTATTTAGCATGAATTATTCCACATTGGGTCCAATAAAGGAACCTAGTACCAATCAAATGACTTCCTCCAAATCTTATGCATCAGTTACAATGTGGGTATCTTCTGTGACTTAGCTACTGCTGTCCTTTCCTATTGAATGTGATTCCCTTAGCACTGCAGTTCTTCAAAGCTTTACTTGAACTACTTTCAAAGGCTGCCTGAACTGTGAAGTTGTAAAAGAATATCTAGGCAAAACAGACCTCTCCTTTTATATAATTCCTTTAGTATAGGGCATATCCTGTTTGGATAATATGTATGTATAACCCTGTAGTTGGGTACATTTTTAATCCTCTACTAATGCTGGAACATCTCCAAATAGAACGCTGAGCTTATCGCATCCTTAAGTTCCTTCCTCTATGCCTAGCATATTATGAGCACTCAACTAACATTTTATATATATATATATATAATATATATCTATTATATATATAATATATATACAATATATATATACATATATATACATATATATATGTATATATATATGCCATATAAATATAAATATACAGATGACTGGGCTGGCCAAATAGCTCAGTGGATTAAAGTGCCTGCTTAGACAGATGCTGTGGCTGGGGGTTGGACCCCCAGCCTGCCCCCAGAGAGCGCTGAGACAGCAATTGAGACTGGGTGTGATGGCACATGCCTGTAATCCCAGGAGGATCACTGAAAACAGGAGGATCACTAAGAGTCTGATCTATGTAGTGAGACTCTGTAGACCCTGTACTAAATTCATTTAAATAATAAAATTAATATATAGATGATGGATCCTGGTGATCCATGAATTAAGTGAAATGACACTAAGTGAAGTAAATCACAGAAAGTAGCTACATGTTTTTTT
The DNA here is from genome assembly GCA_004027025.1 of Myocastor coypus. Taxonomy (NCBI): domain Eukaryota; kingdom Metazoa; phylum Chordata; class Mammalia; order Rodentia; family Myocastoridae; genus Myocastor; species Myocastor coypus. The sequence continues at coordinate 20,552 of PVJA010001680.1, read as the reverse complement.
TTGATGGACCTAAAATATATTAAAGAGCAAAATAAAAGATGATAGGAAACAGGGAGAGAGCCCCTGTGGAGATGGAGAGAAGATCTATGGAAGAAGGATGAGGATAATTGAGGAGGTAATAGAAATTACCAAAATGTATTGATTCTCCAAAGGAACATAATTCTTATGTATTACAAAACTATACTAAAAAATAAAAGGGGATATTTTAAAAGAATATAATTGGAAGAAATATGAATGACAATGTAGGATTTTCCTTGCTCTGTGATAAAGGACAAAACAAAAAAAAATCCAGAAAGATTTTCCATTTCTTAATTTTAGCTCTTATGACTGGCCTAGGTTAGATGTCTTCCTGACTCCTAAATTGAGGGATCTTTGCTAAATGACAGGAAAAACTGAATTTGCTTTATTTATCTGAAAGCATAGAGGTAATTACAAATGAATGAACATCTGGCTCATTTCAGCCCCAGGCAGGTCTGCTTGAAGGCATCACCATTGCTTATCTTAAAACCCAGATAAATCCTTTAAAATCTGGTTATTTCTGACAAGAAACTAAGGAGAAATCAAGAAGAGTGTTGCATAAACTGAAAGCTCAGTGAGAATTATCAACACTTCAAATATCAGAGGAAGAGAAGACTAAATATTGAATAGTGGATTTTGCACAATAAAATTCACTGGTGGGAGGTGCTGTAATTCAGTGGTGGAGCGCACAGTTAGCATCCTGATGGCTTAGTTCAATCCTCTGCAACAACAAAATCAATGGTGACCTTGACAAGGACCATTTCACTGCATTGCTTGGGACTAAATTCCATTTGAAGGGAGGGAGGGAGGAGAAAGGTGAAAACAAACAAAAGACTCTGACTGCATCTTCTCTGAGGTATTTTGTTACAAATTGAAGGAAACAAATGAGGCAGTGGTTGATTGGGGTCAGAAAAGTTAGTATTTTTATTTATTGCAATGGACTTCATTGCAGCTCGTTTATCTGCTGCTAAGGAAGTTCTAGCAGAGAAGAGAACCCTGACACCACAACAGGAGCTAAGTCCTCAAATAGGTGAACAAAAATGGGCGCAGCACAGGACCCACATTACTGCTGCTAGGGTTGGGTTCAGCTTTCTGTTAGCTAATTACTCTGACTGCTTGAGTAGACATCACGCTTAGGAAATATTAACACACAGGCACTGAAGAACCTGCATCCTATAGTCAGACTGTGTCAGCTCAAATTCTATAGTTATCACTAGGACAAGTGACTTCACTTTTATTCTAGGGCTTTTGTTTCCTCTGCAGAAAACGCAGGATCCTGATGTCTACCTTTTAGAACTTTCCGGCTTCCATGAGAGGATTCGCGTACAAGCCACCACTGTAGAAGTAGAAGGCACGCACAACCAAAAGAATACCATAATATGTGTCATTCTGTTCCATAACGGTAACTGTGACTCTGTCCCACAAGGCTTGCAGACTCTGTCACCGATTCTGGAAACGGTGGGTCCTGGAATGATATAAGATCAGAGAAAAGACCCTTTGAGAGTCGCCGGCCAACCTCCTAGTCAAGACGAACAGGGCTGATACAATGGCACCGATCGATAGCGATCCTGTACTCGCTGACCTAGGGCCACTATTCCGCCAGAAAATCCTGTTGTAAACAATAAAGAAAACCTCTGCCAGAAGACGCCCAAGAAAGCCAACCTCTGCAAACCAGAACCCGGCCACTCTGTTTACCGCGCAGGCGCCAAACCTAAGTCTCGCGCTTGCGTAGTCGCCGTAGCTGGCCAGACAGTCCGACGAAGTTTCGGGGTTGTTCTTTCCTAGAGCTACTGGGGCGGGATGTCTCGCGATAACTGCTAGTTCTCGCGTGAACTGCATTCGAAAAACCTTGGCGCCTACGGAAGTTTCGTGGAATGAATGGAAGGTATCGCGTGGGGGAGGTAGTGTTAGCGAGTAGTGGGCGTCCCGAGCTCTCACCGGGGGTCACTGGCGCGGCGGCTGGAGGAAGGAGGTTGGAAAGAGGACAGGGCTAAAGGCCTGGGAGTTGGGTGGGGAAGGGAGCGAGACGGGTTGTGGAGAGGATGGGTGGAGGGCGGGCGTGGGGCCTCGGTCTCAGCGGATCCTAAGTCGGAACTTTTCCTTCCGGAACTCCCCAGTTCTTATCAGTCGGTTTCCTTGCCGGCTTCAGACTTGCGGTGAACCTCTGGCTACCTTCCGGGATTCTGGATAAATACAGCTGGCTGCTTGAACTGCTGAATGGTAAGTCCTTGATCTGGGTCGTCAGGTACGGTAGCCCCTGGGAGCCCGAATTAAATGCTGCAAGTGTGAAATTCAAACCAGACTTAAAAACAATATCCACGAGGTAGCGTCTCGAGTTTTGTAATGATTACGGATTGAAATTATAATATTTGGATCCGTTAGGGTTAAAGACCTACTTTTTCACAGGCTTATTTCATATACTGTGACACCTAGGAAATTATGAATTCTACGTGTGATTCGCGTTATATTTCTGTTGGACACAGCTGCCACATCCTTGTGTCAGATTTTGGCCTCAGTACACTTCTTTGCATGTGTTGTTAGCTTTAGTATTTTCAACCAAACACCCTAGCAGATGTTGCCCTCATTGCTTTAAAGGTGTCTTTTTTTTTTTTTTGGTCTTTTTGAGACAGGGTCGCGCTATGCAGTTCAGGCTAGCCTTGAGCTCACTTTTGTAGCCCAGGCTGGTCTCGAACTCGCACCGATCCTCCTGCCTCAGCCTCCCTAGTGCTGGGATTACAGGCATGAGCCACCACGCCCGGCTTTTAAAGGTGTCTTTTTATATTTTTAAGTACTGACTCTGATTTTTTTCATTCTTCTCTTAATTCAGTTGTGTGGATAGTGGTACCATTGCGATATCAACCCTATGTCAGCATTCATAGACACAACGACCTAATAATAATAGTTTCTTAATGGTGAATTTTTTAGAAACAAAGTGAGTGCATTCCTTTTTATTTGAATGCAAATCAGTTATCAAAATGTTCGGATCAATTCTTGCTCATAGAATAGGAACACAGATTTGAGTACTTACTTAAATTAGGAAAAAATGTTAATAGTGGGTTTTTATTTTTTTTTATTTTTATTTATTTTATTTATTTATTTATTTTTTGTCTTTTTGAGACAGGGTCTCGCTATGCAGTTGAGGCTGGTCCTGCGCTCACTTTTGTAGCCCAGGCTGGTCTCGAACTCGCACCAATCCTCCTGCCTCAGCCTCCCAAGTGCTGGGATTACAGGTGTGAGCCACCACGCCCGGCTTAATAGTGGGTTTTTACATGGCAGGGATATTGAATATGTTTGTTACTGATATAATTGTATGAATTTTTTCTGTAAGCTCATAAATTATATTTTGTTTATAGTTGGCTATAAATAGGAAAAAAACATGGAGGCAGATATAATTGCAGATCTTCGAAACAAGCTTAAAGAGGTTGAAAAGGAGAGGCAAACAGCTGCACAGTATGGTTTACAACTGCTAGAGTGCCAGAATGAGCTGCAGAATCAATTGGATGAACATCGTAATGAAATGATGACCATGACTGAGGTAGGACCGGATTCCTCTGTTCACAAGGATATGCTTAACTGCTGGAGATTTGTCTCGTAATTTTTATTTTATTTTCTGAAGCTCTAATTTTTATCTCCATTAGTAGAATGAACCAAATGAATTCCCAATATTTCCAATACAGTGTGTTGAGTTTAAGAAATCAAATTATGATTGTTTCCTTTGCCACGTTTGCTGTCAGATTTGTTTTCTCTGCATTGGCCTAGGTGACTTCTCTTATTTGAGAGCTCTCAATGCCCCAATCCCTAAATCTGCTCCTGAAGTCTAAATTTACACTGCTTAACAGTTATTTCAAACTTGACATAAACAGTAGATTCCTTTCCACTAATCAAACATCTCTTTTTCACTTTCTTAGTAAATAAGAGTCATCCATTTGTTTGAGCCAAAAACCTAGAAATCTTACATTTGACACATCTGTAGTTGTGCCAATCAGTATATTCTAAAGATCTGAACATCTGTGTAGGCCACAGCTTTTCTACATCCATCATCATTTTTCTCCTAGACTAATCTTCTAACCAGGTTGCCTGCCTCTGTCCTTGTGATTCATTGATTCTTTATAAACTTAGTAGCCAGGCCAACTCATGCTAGAAGACTACATAAAAGAGATGGTGTCATGTCCTTGCTAAAAACTGTAAGATATCAGTCATATATCCAACAAATCTGAGCTCTGTGTTTGGATTTGTAGATACCTGTGGAATTTGACCTTTGCCTAGTTCTAAATAGCACTAGGGATTAAATCCAAGGCCCTTTAAATGATAACCAATTACTCTACCATCCCAAGCCTTTCTTGTTGCTGAGATAGGGTCTTGCTAAGTTGCATAGGCTGGCCTTGACAACCTTCCAAATAGCTGGAATTACAGGCCTGTACCACCACACCTGGCTTTGCCTGAACTTTTTACCTCTTGTCAGACTACTTTCCCTTATCCTTGGTTAAACTAATTCTGCTTCATAAGCATTACACTAGCTGTTTCTTTCTACTGATTTTTTTTTCCATCCTTTGTGTATTGAGTCTTTAACCCTCAGGTTTCACTTAAATGTTAGCTTAGTGAAGAGGCCCATCCTGATGATATAATGGAAAAGTTTCTATCATTCACTCTTTTTGTTTTCTTTTTAAATTATGGCCAGTTCAGGGGGCGGGGGTGACACTGACACAGCATGTAGTGCCAGGGTCCAACTGCTATCCCAGTGAGTGGTTGGTTGCCTAGGCTTCCCTAAGCAGGCACTTTAGACCACTGAACCATCTTGCTGACCCTATCATTCACTCTTTTTTTTTTTTTTGTCTTTGTCTTTGTCTTTTTTGAGACAGGGTTTCATTGTGCAGCTCAGGCTGGCCTTGAGCTCACTTTTTTAGCCCAGGCTGGTCTCGAACTCACACTGATCCTCCTGCCTCAGCTTCCCAAGTGCTGGGATTACAGGTGTGCGCCACCACGCCTGGCTTCTATCATTCACTCTTAATTCTGTGAAGTGGTAAATATTTCCAGGATCCTAAGTTCCCTAAAAGTAGAGAGTTTTTGTTGTTTTGTTTTCCTTGTTTATTGCTGTGTTCCTAATGACTGGAACACACATAATTTTTAATGAATTAATTTGTATAATGTAGTAGTATTTTTTTTTTAATTTTAGTTTCTTAGGGAAGGGTCCACAGGGTGTTCAGGGTCTCACTATTAGATCAGATTCATATACAGCTGCCCCAGAGCTGGAATTACAGGCATGTGCCACCATCCCAGTCTCAGTTGCCATCTCAGCATTCCGTGGAGTGGTGCCGCCTGGGCAGGCCTCAGGATTCAACACTGGCCCTTGCCCATGCTTGCAGGTGCTTTAATACATTTGGCCAGCCCATAAATAATATATTTACGCTTAATTCCCAGTATTACAACTGTAGTAAGTAAAAACCAATGATAGCCTTTGTTTTTCCATGGAAAGCCACTTTTGATTAATTCGATACCAAGGAAGAAAAGTAAAGATAACAAGCATAACAATGGAAAGTTAAACCTTGTTCCACTCATTTTAATGAACAACTCATCAAAGTTATGTGTTTTAACACTGAATGTTTTTTGTACCTTCTTTTAAAATAGGCTTTGGGGAACATAATGTATGTTTAGGTCTTTTTCCCTAATTAAATTTTGTTTTCTTTGTAAAACTTAGTGAAGTGGATCAAACTTGGAACTTTGCACTTGTCAGGCAGGTGCATATGTTGCTGAGTTATCTCCTTGGCCCCTTTTTTGGCGAAGGAGTTTGAACTAATACCTTTTTATCTTTAAATGTCCCTATAAGTAAGCGAAAACCCTTTTAATACTTTTTTTCTCAGCCTGTTATCATTCTGATAGTCATTTTGTAAACAGTTGTACAATGACTGTTACAAGTTAAAGCCTAATTCTTTTTTTTTCTTTTCATTCATTCTTCTGTTAATTTTTTTCAGAGCTGTAAGTGTAACATTTCACTATCAAACTAGTCGTATTCACTAGGAAAATTTAAGTGCTAATAAATCATTTGACTTCCCTTTTCTCCCTTAGCGGAATACACTGATAGGCCATGGAGCAGTGTTTACTTACTTCGTAGAGCTTAGAAGCACTTGTCAGTTTTCTAGCATGGACATGTTTTGTAGCACTAGAGATTGAACCCCATCTTTACCCTGTGCTGCATTCTTAGCCCTTTTTGAATTTTTTCACCATGAGACCGGGTCTCTTTTAAGGCACTCAGTTGCATTACATGGATTTGGCATCTTTCTGCTTCAAGCCTTCCAGAGTGCTGAAATTAGAGGCATGCATCCTCAAAAAAAAAAAAAAAAAAGGGACTATGGGGCTGGGGTGTTGCCTGCCTGGAAAGCTCAAGGACCCACGCTTGATCCCCAGTACTGCATGCCATGCAGACCCTGGAACCCCAAGCATGCCTGGCTGGCCACCAAAACCAGGCATGATGGTGCACACCTGTAATCCCAGTGCTGGGGAAGCTGAGACAGAAGGATCACTTCAGTCTGAGCTGTGTAGCAAGACCCTGTACCAAATAGAGACTTTTTTTTTAAAGGTGACTATAGTAGAACAAGGTATTTTAAGATATCACATTCACATAGCTTATCAATAGCATATTGTTGTAATTTTTATTTTGTCATTTGTTATGATGTTAGTGTTTTACAGTGCCTAATGAAAAATTAAACTTTATCAAAGATGTGTATGAGTAGGGAAGTTATAGTATCTATAGGGTGTGGTATATTTTGATGCTTCAAGGATTCACAAGGATCTTACAATGTATCCCCTGCAGATAAGATGGTAATGACATCTGACACTGTACGGAAGCTTAGACCCCCAATCTGACCTAATAAATAATTACTCTTTCTGTCATAGTATATCAAAACATGTGACATCTAGGCCCATGTCCCACTGCCACTTTAAAAATCACTTCTATAAATCTACTGTGGTCCTGTACTTATCCTTAGTACCAGTTACTATGAGGTATTTTATTGCTGATGATGTGCTTGCTTGCTCTGTTAGACTACTCTCCTTGAGACCAGGGACTGTGTTTTATTTATAACTGAGTTTCTATCACCTGGCATATTTGCTAAGTTCTTAATAAATAGAGAATGGATGGAAGGATGAAAGGTTGAATGTCTCTGTATGACTTATTGCTAGGCAGTGTTTCTGATCTGTTGCTATTAAATCTTTACTTTTTCTAGATATCTTTCAAATGGACTCCATATTTGATAAGATTCTGTTTACCAAATTTAAAAATAGTCTAATTACTAAAAAAAATAGCCTATTAACTAAAAAGTAGCTTATTGTTCTAATATTCAGTCCAATGCATAGTTTTTGATTAGCATGAGATCAAATGGCACTGCCATGGCAGTTGATATTGCAGCTTAGAACACATACCTCATGGTACAAGTCAATTGAGATTTGCTGTCTCTGGGATTGAGAAAATGCTTCCCATTGTGCTGTTTTTCTTTCCTACGACTGGCTGCTAGAGACCCATCGATTGGAAAGTGATAACCTTTAATCTTTTCTGGGACCAAGCTTGTACTAACTTTAGCTTGAGTGTTTTGAGACTGCTCTTGCCTCACAGAATACCTTAGGGCTTCATTAAGGCTGATTAGCAATGAAGATATTCCACATTTAACATGTGGTTGTTACATGGGAAACAGCAAATGTAGAAATAGAATGAAACAATTAAAGGTAAGAACTGATTATATTTAATGGCTTTAAGTAATTTTCATGTAATTGAATTGTAAATGAATCTATTTTCAGAATTATAAACAAGAAAAATACGCTCTTCAGAGAGAGGTTGAACTCAAGAGTCGAATGTTAGAAAGTTTGAACTGTGAATGTGAAGCTATTAAACAACAACACAAAGTACAGCTGGAACAACTAGAAGAGCAGTTGAACCGAAGCCATGCACAAGAAAGGAATGAACTAAAAGATAAGGTTTGGATATCTATGTTTCAGAGCCAAAATACTCCAAGTTTATGTAGCGACTTGTGAGTTGTTAGGGGATGAAAATTTTCTTCAGCATCTATGCAAAAGAACCAAGATTATAAGTTCACTATCATTGTAATGCTGGAAGTGAGAACAATACAAAGTAAGAGTTTACTTAAGGGACTTAGAGTAACTTCGTTAACTGGATATGCGGGGCACACTGCTCAGTGATCAGCATAGCCTCCTTAGAGTATTCATTATGTCAATCCCCTGAAGAAAGACTTAACGCAATAGTCTTTACTGCAGCTATTGATGCACTTTGAAATTCTGCAGAACAAACTAGTAGCTTTTTTTTTTAGTTGATGCACATTAAAATTGATATTTTGTAGTTTGCTAATGGGAGAAAAGCATATGATCCAATTCTCACAATAACTTTGCACAGGAAGTACCATTATTCGTGCACCAGAAAAGAAAGCCAATATTTAAACCAAATGAGTTAACTCAACAAAATAAGATTTAGAAGTTGTCAGTCACAATTTGTATTAAGGCACATTACATCCAAAGCCTGCATTACTGAGTCTCTATACTTAGTCTAGCAATACAGTGTTTACTAGCTTCTTTTCAAACATAAATCCAAAGGTAACAGCTGTTCGGTGACTGCCCACTCCCTCTTAGCACCACATCTGGTGCCTTTAGATTGCTTTAAGAGATTTGAAATTTTTATGCCTTCTCTTGGTGTGGAATTCAGACTATTCTAGACCTCTACCAAAATTTGCTTCACTACCTGTTTTCTCAAAAAGTCTGTCCTCTAATTTTTTGTGTAGCATCCTCTTTTTTCATGTCTGTGTATTACCTGTACCATTACCTAACTTTTCCTTAAACTATTTTAAATAGTGCTATTTTAAGTAATGCTGTCAATTAAATAGGATGGTTGAGCTGTTTTTTAAAAACTAGGCAGTGAAACAAGCCTACTGCTTCTCAGTAGTAAAGTCATGCTCTGTGACTCTGACAGCAGTCCAGCTTCTCTGAAACTAATCTGACTTGAGACTGACTCGTATAGAAATGGTTGTTGTTTGTTTTTTGTTTTGTTTTGTTTTGTTTTTTTGGTAGAACAGAGAATAAATCAATTAAATTTCTTTAGTCTTACTGATGTTCTCAACCATTTTGCGTCAGATATTTGGAGTTTTAGTTAATTTCCTATTTCTCATATATAGTACACAAGTAAATTGATCTTTAATATCTTGATCTAGACTGGTGCCACTTGAGTCAGACCACCTCTTCACTAGACTAGTACCCCATTCTTCACATAGCACCTGATTGGTCAGTAACACTAACTTCATGTTGTTAACCAGGGTCCAGGCTGACTCTAATTATTGGTGTGAAATATTTCTGTATTTGTAACACCAAATAGAATGAGTGACTGTCCAAAAAATGCTTAGCTTTGGTGAAATCAAACATTCCAGTATTCATCATCCAAATTTTGATTACTTAATGTTTTTTAAAAAGAAAATACCTTTTGATTTATTAGAATGTGAATTTTTCTTTTACCTTAGCTAGAAAAGCTAAAAGTGGAGTTAGATGAAGCAAGGCTTAGTGAAAAGCAGTTGAAGCATAAATTAGATCACCAGAAGGAACTCCTGGCTCGGAAATCAGAGGAAATACGCATAGTGTCTGAACGTGTACATGGAACCTTGTCTTCGGAGATGCTGGCGCTTCAGACTGAGCTGACTGAAATGGAAAATATGAAGGTAATTTTTAGGGGATGTGTTTTCATTTTTTTTTTTTTTTTTTTTTCAGTTTTTATAATACTTAACTGACTTGAAGGCTGAAACATTTAGAACCTAACTTTGATGTAAATAATCAAAAAATGTTTTACAGAATTTTTTAGGTAGATTGCTTTAGGTTGCTCGATTATGCAAGGCAAACTTTACATTTATATTAATGAAACTTCTGGAAGGATTTAGAGGCATTTACTCTGATGCTAAAGTGTGTCATAAAAGCTGAACACAAAATTTGAGCACAGTGGTTAAAATTCATGCAAATACAGATTTTTATTTCAGGCTATGGGTGATTAAAACCTAAAGCATTAAATTCATAGGAAAGAAAGTTAATCCTTAGAGCCTTTTATTTTCCTGCTAGAAGTTCACTACTTAAAAAATTAACATGCATCTGATAACCTTTTAAGAAGTTCCTTAGTTTTAGTTTGGGATGTGAACTACCTTTCAGAGAAACTGATCAGTGAGACATTACTGAAGATAATTTTCTCATTTTCAACTTCTGTTGAACAGACCATCCTCCAAGAAGAAGTGAATGAGCTACAGTACAGACAAGAACAACTAGAAGTTTTCAGTAATAACTTATTGCGCCAGGTAGTCCAACTTAAAGAAGATAAAGAAGAGCGGGAGAAAGAAGCAGTTTCTTACTACAGTGCCTTAAAGGTATTAAGATTATAGTGCTATCATGTTTCCAGTGTTTCTTATCTAATCTCTATTAGATAAGAAATTTTCTTTTGAATTTAGAAAGTTCGTGTGGAAAATCAAGATCTTCAGGCGCAGTTGAACCAGGCACTCCAGCAAACCTTGGATCCTAACAGTAAAGGCAACTCTTTGTTTGCAGAGGTACTTACAGGTGTTCCAGGGGCTGAATTGATTGAGTTGATGTTTTATGTCCTAGAAAACAATTAAATGTGGTGTTTTACAGGTGGAAGATCGAAGGGCAGCGATGGAGCGCCAGCTGCTAAGTATGAAAGTCAAGTATCAGTTATTAAAGAAGCAAAGTGTATTTAATAGAGAACAGATGCAAAGAATGAAGGTATAGAGTTACCACTATTAAAAGCTTACTAAGTCTACTTTGTGTGTAGTATCGGCATTACTTGTACAAATGTATCATAAACATCTTTTAATGAATATATTTGTATAATTCTAGAACTGATTTATTTAAAATATTTTTAAATTGATCAAACAATCCTCTTATGTGTTTGAAAAGTAACCTTGGAAAATAGTACTTATTTAGTAACTGCTGATTTTTTCAACAGTTACTAACATTCCTAGGGAAGTATAAATCTTTTCCTTCACAGAGCAAAAACAATTTAAAAGTTTTTTTTTTTTTTTTTTTTTTTAATTTAGCCTGTTGTCCACAGCTCTAAGATTTCTACTTTGACTAAATCCATCTCTCTTACATTCCTTCTCTCATGAAGACTTAATTTTAGACTAAAATAGAGACTATTCAAGATTTTTTTTCTGAAGATCCTGAAGTTAAACATGTGCCCCCTTTTAACTTAAAGATTGAATTGGACATTATTTATGTCAAATAAGAGGTAACAGAAAACTTGTGGCAGGAAAGATTCTGGTGATGTGCCTGTCTTTAGAATCTTTACTTCTGATTTTTGTGCTTGATATTCTTAAGGTAGTATTTAGAAGACTACACAGGTGTTATCTCCTTATTCAAGATAGTATTTTACCAAACAAATGGGAAATTTTTTTTTTTTTTTTTTTTGTCTTTTTGAGACAGGGTCTCGCTGTACAGTTCAGGCTGGCCTTGAGCTCAGTTTTGTAGCCCAGGCTGGTCTTGAACTCTCACCAATCCTCCTGCCTCAGCCTCCCAAGTGCTCCCAGGCGTGCACCACCATGCCCCGCTAAAATGGGAAAAATTGTTAAATTTGGAAATCAGATGAATTTGGTTGAACCACATACCTTGCTGGCTGTGTGACCATGGCCCGTGTTTTAACTTTTGAAAGCATCAGTTATCTAAGAAACAGGTGATAGATAATACCCTGCTCAAAACTGTTCTAGTGTTACAGTAGCAAGGTACTTACATGGTGCTTCCCATCCTTCTCATTTGTGACTGGCAGTAGCATAATTTCTACTCTAATTTTAAGAAACTGCATTAGATCTTTAATAAACGTTAACAAAGGATGAGTCATAGACAGTCTTTGACCAACCTAATTAACCAGTTAAATGACATAGTTCCAGACCATAGCCATAGAGTTTAATTTTATATTTCACAAGAACACAAATAATTGTATTAAAGGCTTTATATATCATTATTAAGTGTTTAAAAAAAAGTTTTATTTACAGTGAAATCTACTGTTACGTGTTTAAGTAGACTACAAATAGCTAAATTATTTTAGTTTCTAAAATCAGTTCCCAATAATGTAGTGTAAAATGTGATTTATCCTAGAAAAATGCTTCTTAGAATCTTAATTTTATTGGTGTTGGGGTTCTAGCTGCAAATTTCCACATTACTACAGATGAAAGGATCTCAGACTGAATTTGAACAACAGGAACGGTTGTTTGCAATGTTGGAGCAGAAGAATGGTGAAATAAAACATCTTTTAGGTGAAATTAGAAATCTGGAGAAATTTAAGGTATGTATCACACCTTTAAAAATACAATAAATTTTGACTTAAGTTTTTTAATTCTTACTAAAATTATGCCATACATAATGATCACATTTTACATAGAAAATTTGTGTGTCTACATAATGTCTTCATTCTTCCCCCCCTCATTTCCCTACCCTCCAGTTCTCTCCTTCCATTTAAAAGAGCTTTGCTTCCATATTTTTCACTTCCATTTGAATTTGTTAATATTTCAAGCTCAAAGAGCTTTCTTTGTTATGTAACTTTCAGTTACCAAACAAATTGACCCTCTACTTAGTGTTTTTTCTAATCTTTTTAAATTTATTTTTTAAAGAGTACAAAATAGTATTAGGGCAGAAAAATTACAGGTGATACAGAATTTTACTTAACAAATTAAAATGAATTTCACAGTATTTGTTGTAATGCAGTGTTCTCTTCTAACTAGTTGTTCGAATTACCAGATATATGCATGCAAAATTAGAAGATAAAAAGAAATACAGGAGAAGTTAAGAGAAGTACAGTTGCAAAAAGATAAATTAAGCATTAACTGTTCCTTTCCATAGATGAATCCACAGTACAGTTGTCCAAACCATCCCGCTTACATAGGTAGAAATAATTCCCTTTTCCCAGTATCCATTGTACCCTTCAGATTTTATTTTCTCTTTCAGGTTCTCACACTAAGGAGACAATACGGTGTTTGCACATGCAGGGTCTGATTTATTTCACTTAAAGAGAATGATCTCTAGTGGCATCCATTTATAGACAAAAGCCTCAAATTTATCTTTTTTATAGCTGAATCATACGCCACAGTGTAAGCATACCACATCTTCTCTACCCATTCCTCAGTTGATGGGCATTGAGTTGTTTCCAACATTTAGTTATGACAAATTGTGCAGCTGTAAACATGGGTGCACATATATCCCTGTGGTATGATATTTTCAGATCTTCTTCAAGAATACCCAGTAGGGGAATAGCTAGGTTGAATGAGACCTCTAGTCTTAGCTTTTAAGGAATCTCCACACTGATTTCCATAGTGATTGTACCCATCTGCACTCCCACCAACAGTGCAGAAGGGTTCCTTTTCTTCCACAGCCCCTCCATCATTTGTTACTGGCCAACTTCATGGGGTGAGATGGAATCTCAGTGTTTTAATTGGTATTTCTCAGATGACCAATGATGTCGAACAATTTTTCACATAATAATTTGCCAATGGTAATTCTTCATCTGAAAAGTGTATATTTATTGCAGATACCCAGTTTTGGATTGGATCTTTAAATTGGGGGATCTGATTTTCTATTTTTTATGTGTTCCAGATAGATCTTTGTCAGAGGGGCAGATGGCTATAAATTTTTTCCCAGTTTGTGTTTTTTTTCCCCCTGCTGGATTGGAGATTTCTTTTGAAGTGCAAGAACTTTGCAAAAAGGATGAGATCCTAGTTTTTGATTCTTTGAAGCATTTCTTATCCAACTTTGTCTTTTTTCATGAGCTATCTACCCCTTATGTCTTTAAGATTTCTACCTATGGTTTTCTTCCAGAAGATTTAGTGTTTCAGTGTTAACTTAAATTTTTGATCCATTTTGACGGTAGTTTAGTGCATGGTGATAGACATGGATCTAATTTAACCCTTTGGCATGTGGAACACCAGTTTTTCCAGCACCATTTATTAAAGAGGCTTTTCTTCCAATGAACATGTTTGGCCCCTTCATCAAAGATAAGGTGGCTGAGTGTATTGGTAGTTGTGTCTACATCTTCTAAACTGTTCTGTTGATTATCAGGTCTGTCGCTATGCCAGTACCATGCTGATTGCTTGCTCTTTTTCTAGGAGTTCGAGGTATAGCATAAGATCATTTATTTAGGTTTGTTCTCCTTACTTAATGTGCAAATTTACCACTATGAATTTTTCTCTTAAGACAGCTTTCATTGCATTCCACAGATTCCAGTAGGTGGTATCTGCATTTTCATTAGATTGTAAATTTTGTTTCTTTAATTTCATCTGTGACCCATTGATTGTTCAGAGGGTATTATTTAGTTTTCATGTACTTTGAATTTTTCCTGTTTCTTTTGTCAGCAATTTCTAGTTGCATTGCACTATAGTCAGATAGTATGCATGGGATATTTTGATTCCTCTGCATTTACTTAAGTATGTTCTATATGCTAGCACATGATCTATTTTGGAGAAATGTCCCATGTGTAGCTGAGAAGATTGTATTCTGATGCTATTGGGTCAAACACTGTAAAGTTATAAGTCCCTTTCTTTACAAGTTTGCTTATGTCTATTATTGATTGATTGATTGATTGATTGCTTATTTGCATCATTGATCTATCTCTGTGTCAGTGGGATATTAAAGTCTCAGTACAATTATGTTTGTGCTCATTAGATTTTTTTATGTCTGTTAAAATTTGTCATATATAGTATAGTTGGGAACTCCTACATTGAATGTATATATATTTATAGTTGTTATCTCTTCCTCATGCAATTTTTCCCTAACAAGTATGTACTGGCCCCCTTTATTTCCTTTAATCACAATTAGTTTGAAGTCGACATTGTCAGCAACCACCATAGCTACCCTGCTATTTTCTGAGTTCCTGAGGCATGGAGTAGTGTTTTCTATCCTTTGATGTTTAGTCTATTAAGTGTGTTTCTTGTATGTAGCATATTATTGGATTTTGTTTCTTGATCCACTCTGCCAGTCTGCTGCTTTTACTTGGTGAATTGAAGCCGTTTATAATGATAATTAAAAGTGGTACGTATTGGCTTTGTCATGTTGTTTTTCTACTGGAGGATCCTACTTTACCCCTTTGCCTAGTTAGTGCCTCTCTTCTGTTGTTTTTGAAGTTGTGATCATCTTTGTTTCTAAAATAGCTGTCAGTCCTTTTTGTAGGGTTGGTTTGGTTATTAGCAATTTGTAGTCCTCTGTCGTAGAAGTACTAATCTCTCCATTAAATTTGATAGTTTTACAGGCTACATCAATCTGCTTTGAAAGTTTTCTTTCAGAACCCTAAATATCTCACTCCAAGCTCTTGATTTGATGGTCTGTGTCAAATCTGTGATTCTGATGGGCTTTCCATTATAGTTGATCCGTTTTTCTAACACCTTTTAATAGTCTGTTCTTTTGTCAATTTCTTGGATCTTGAGTATTATGTGTCTTGTTGAAGATTTATTTTCCTTACGGTTGGCTGAAGTTCGATAAGCTTTGCTTATCTGTATATCAGATTCTTTATGCATGCTTGGGTAATTTTCTGCTACTATTTCTACAAATGTTCTTTTTATGTCTTTTGTGTTTTGTCTAGCTGTTGCATTGATACCTATTAGGCTTATGTTATTTTTCTTTGCATCATCCTGCAGCTGTTGTATTATTTCCTGATTTCTCATTTTTTTAAAGAGATGTTTCTTTTTCTCTAGCTGCAGTGCTGTCTTCAAGGTCCAAAATTCTCTCTTCTGTTTTGTTCAAGCTATTTTGCCAACTTTCAGTGGACTTTTTAATATACTGTATATCGTTTGAATCTGTTTCAAGAATTCTAGTTCTTTCCTGTATTGTTCAGTCAATATTTCTAACATTTTCCTATTCCCTCCTATTTTTTTCTTAATCTCTGTATTCCTTGGATGTATTGAGCAATTCTTTCGTGATTGTTGTCATTTCTTTTTTTACCTGAGAGATTATTTCTGATCTGATTTCCTCTGTAGCCTGATGGAGTTGCTATCATCTCAGAAATTTCAGGTGTGTAACTTCCAAGTCCTTCTATAACCTTGTCTCTTGGACTTATTTATGGTGGGCTAGTGGTCTAAGATTACCTTTTGTTCCTTGCTTTTGTCATTTTAGAAGCATCGATGATAGTTGGGCAGGGTGCATGTCAGCAAGGTTCTCAGCAGCGTGGGCTCACCAAAGCTCCTGCTGTGTGGAATTCGGTGTGGCTTCCACTTCATTGAGGGGAGGGGGGGCAGTATACAGTTCAAGAAGGATCTGATGGTGATGAATGCAGGCCAAAGTTTTCTGCAGGGCTCTCGATGGTGGGTTGGTGCAGGGTAGGACTCCCCAGGGCTGTAGCAAGTCTTTGTGCTAGGTAGGTCTCCCTGGGGTCTTCAGGGCAAGCAGAGGTGGCTGGACTCAGGGGAACTCAGGTGGGAAAACAAGGTGGATGGGGTCAGGTCTGCCAGTCTCCCTGGCAGTCTTAAGGCTGAGAAACAGGTGGGCGGCCAGGCTAAGCAGAACTCCCGCTGGACTTCTAGGGAGGCAGGGCTCTTTTACTTTTCAGTATTTTTGAGTATGGCTTCTTTTGGCTGAGCCACCCAATGCTTCCTATTTTTGTTGCTGTTACTGATTTGCAATTCAATAAATGTACAACATGTACCTCTTGTAATTACTTATCATGCTGTAAAATATTTCTAGCACTACATCAAGGTTCTGTGTCACTTTTGAGTGTTGCCACTCAGCTTCATATCTGCCAGCATTACATAAATAAATATTGTTGTGCTTCATAAAATATAAATATTTATATATTCTTTTGTCTTCTTATTATGTCAGTGAGATTTCTTCCTCTTATTACCAATAACTGATTATGTTTCAGTATTATCTACTTCTGTTGTATAGTGGAGCTTAGTTGCTTCCAACATTACTTCAACTAAAACCAGTTTTACTGGGATTCATAAAAGTCTTTTGTAAACTCTGAATTTCTTATATTTTAAAATAAATTCACCCTTCTGAAAAGAAGGTAAAAAGATACCTGTTTACCTTTCACCCAGAGTTTCCTGATTGTCACTTTTACTACATTTGTTTTTATTTCTCTGTATCTCTCTGTATATGTATGTTTTGGAAATATTTGAAAGTAAGTTGCAAACCAGGTGTCTTTTTAACCCTGATGATCTCAGTTTTATTGAAGAGTTTTTGTATTAAATGACCCAAAAATCAGCAAATTAAAATAATGAATTTGTTCATCGAAATCAAGAAATTAACATGGCTATGAGTTGTTTCATAGTATTAACTACATTTTGCCAACTACCACTAATAACTTTTATAGTACAATAAGGAACTAATGCATTTTATCCTAGGATTTAACTCATGATAACACATTGCAATTGTCAGATCTCTTCAATCTTCCTTAATCTGGATCACTCTTCAGTCTTTGTCTTTCATGAGCTTGACATTTTTGTAGAGTATAACTAGTATGCACATATGTATGTATATATGTACTTATGGTACTGGGGATCGAACTCAGGACCTTGCACCTGCCAGGCAGGCATTTATGCCACTGAGCTATTTCCCCACTCCAGTTTTATGAATTACTCATCTTGTTTTTTTCTGATGTGATTAGATTGTGACTGTTTTTGACTGTACTACTCAAGTAATGTACCATTTTCAGTGCATCATACTTAGGTGGCACATAATTTCAACCATTACTGGCGATATTAAATTTGGTAAAGGTTGTGTCTCCCAGGTTTCTATAGCATAAAGTTACAACTTTTTCTTTTATAACTATTAAGTATATGTTGAGGAGACACTTGGACATTCATTAGTTATTATATCTTGGCCACAACAACTTGAGATGCCAGGTTAACATATATGAAGTTTCTGCTACACTTGGGTCTATTGCTTCATTATGTGTTGTTTCTTATTAGTTTATTTGTGCATAACTGATGCAGGTTTGGTAGTTTTACTTTATTGATTAATACAGATTTGGCAATATATATTACCTCAAAGGCTATTCTCCACCACAGCTTTTCCTTTTCACTGTTTTCCTGGCTATTCTTGCATGTTTGCTTTTGTCTATGAACAACTTGTCTAATGCCCTAAAAGCTTACTGGTATTTTTATTAGGATTGTAGTACATTTGCAAATTTTTAAATTTCTATAGGAAACATTGATATCTTCTTATTCAACTTACAGTGAAGGGTTAAGTTTTATAAATGACAAATATTTGCACAATTTAGTAATCTCTTAGGCATTCTAAGTGGTAGTATAGCATAAGATTTTTAAGTTCACATTACTTTATTTCTATCTCTTCTAAAAGTTGTTCAAATTTTGCTTCAATTTATAGTGTATTACTTGGCAGATGTTTTTGGTTCACAAATGCACTCAGTGCTATAATTTGGAAATTACGGTTTTCAATCAGGTTTTTCTTTTATTTTTAGGGGAGGGTCTAATAGTGTGTTCAGGGTCTTACTACTAGATAAGACTTTTAATGATCCACCTGTTTACAGTCTCCAACAGCTGGAATTACAGGTTCGTGCCACCATGCCCAATCTCAGTTGCTATCTCAGCAGGCCCTGGGGATGGGGCCTGCATGGCAGTCCTGGGGTTTCAACTCACGGCCCCTGTACCTGCTTGCAGGTGCTTTAATCAACTGAGTTACTTGGCCAGCCCACCTTAAATCAGATTTTTTTTAACCTACTGCCTCTCAAATGGTAACTTGTAAACAGATTTTCCATTCTCTTGAGAAAGAAATAAAATTTACACATAGCCAGAGAGCAGATAACAAAACTAACTTAAGAATCTCCTTTTTCATATTTTTCTATTTTATGGCTTTGTCACAGTCTACAATTCAGCCTAGCAAGCACTTACTGTTTTCATTCTAAAAGCCAAGAGGAGACCGTAAGACTTGGGCATGGGTGAAAGCATAGCTATAGAGTTAGATGTGGGTTCATAGTTTCTTTTCTCAGTGTGTTTGCCTATAGCACCTGGACCCACTGTTCTTAACTGTGAGAGGGGATGCTTGGTGATTTTATCTGCTGCAGAAGGCCAATGAATTAGTGAGTTGTTCTTAATAGAATGCCTGCCCAGTGGTGAGTGTTTAACAGATAGTAGCTGCTATTAATGAATGTGTAATAACCTAATTTGCTATGTACTTTAAATAATAAACACTTCTGCTTTTTTTAGAATTTGGTGGAATCTAAGCCTTCCATGCCAGGCAACTCTGGTCTAGAAGACAAAACCTACTATACAGATTTACTTCAGCTAAAACTTGATAACTTAAAGTAAGTGTCTGAGTGGGCAGGTGGGAAGATGACTTTTCTTTTTTTTTTTTTAGAATTTTTTATTTTATTCTTGTTTCAGAACTTTTGTTTGTTTGTTTATTTATTTTTATGGCCGGCTCAGCCTGCCCTGAGGGCAGGGCTGGAGCAGCATGTGGTGCCGGGGATCGAACCGCGGTCCCTGAAGCCACCCAATCTTTCCCAAGCAGGCGCTTTAGACCACTGAGCCATCCTGCCGGGCCCCAAGGGAAAGATGACTTTTCAAATGCTGAAGATAAATAGCACAGGGCCAGCAAGATAGCTCAGTGGTCTAAAGTACTTGCTTAGGCAAGTGCAAGGACCAAGGTTCCTTCCCAGGCACCACTTGCTGTGCCAGCCCCACCCCCAAGGTAGACTGAGCCAGCCACAAAAAAGTATAAATAAATAAACAAAATAAGTAGCAGTAATTGCCGTAGTTCTGTTTTTTTAATTGTCAAATTTCCAAAAAAGAAAGTAAGAATTGTCTTTGTATAGTACATTCTGAGTTTTATGCAAGATATATTAATTTCTGATTGCTAAATTTTCAGTGAATAATTTTTATTTCTTTGCTTTTAACTTTATAGATCAGTAAAAGAGAAACTTAATGTAGAAAAAAATATTCTTATCCGGATTTTTTAAGAATAGAAGTGTTCAAACATGTTTTCAAATGCTGCTTATTTATATTACATATATATTTAATACCTCTTGATTTTCGTTTATTATTGTGGTAGCAAAGACAATGAAAGCACCAAAGGAGAACTGTCCATACAGCGAATGAAAGCATTGTTTGAGAGCCAGCGGGCCCTGGATATTGAGCGAAAACTTTTTGCAAGTGAAAGACGTCTCCAGCTTGTAGAAAGTGAAAATATGAAACTAAGAGCTAAAATTGATGAATTAAAGCTGAAGTATGAACCTGAAGGTATGTGCATTTCATGGATTCTCTATTAAATCTTAAGTAGCTTAATCATAATATTTTTTTACTATGCTTTCTTAGCAAATTTCATAAAGTAAGTTATGTATGTTTATGTATCCATAGCTATAGGAAATTTACCTCTGCAAAACTCTGGAAAGAAAAAACAACTTCAGAGTTCTGGGTGCTAGTTATGAGTGAATATAGTCATATTTAGGTATCTTCCTCATGCTATGCAGTAGAAACTTAACATTTGAGACTTTCATGTAAGAGTACATTTTTATACCAAAGAGCTAAGTTTTGTTGAAGTAGCTAATGTTAGAATGC